>CM077091.1:32831719-32885251 GCA_039513925.1 Platanthera zijinensis | reverse complement strand
TCTAGAATCCTCATGCATCCCTTATGTGCACAACAAGACACCTCACAACATTTGATAGAGCAAAGGGCTAAATCTTAACATATGGACATTCCAAATATTCAGGTTTACATGCATTGGACAAAGGGGAAAGGCAAACTCAACTTAAAGCAGTAGACAAGCTCATCTCTCTTTGTTGGATTCAAAATCCAAACAAAATTCGAGGGATGGTTCTGCTAAGGAGACAACAACTTCTACAATTAGAAATTGCTACGAAATCCCAGACGTTTCTGGCGGGGTTCCAAGGAATAAATCTAGACATTTAGAACACTTCTAAATCCTAGGTTTACACGTATTGGAATTCCCTAACTTCCAATACAACAATCATGGCCGCAACCTCGCTCTGATACCACTGTGGGGTTTCTCGTGAGGGTTGGCACAACACTTTGTGCACGCAGCGGAAAGGAAAAGGACGAGAACAGCCCAAGAGAACTGGATCTGGCCATGATCGTTGTATCAAGAAGTAAACAAAATACTAGGGCAAAATACCTTAGTGGCGTTGAGTCACAACTCAACGAAGATGCTCCAAGTATTTAGTGCTGTCGCTGGGAGTTGTACGTGGAATAATATCCACGTCTCTACAGAAATCCACACGAGCAGGGAAACCCGAACTGCTCGTCGCACGAACAATCGGGAGGAAGACAGCCGCACCTTTGCAACTCCATGGACTGCTAGGTCCGCGCCAGGAGAGGCAAGAAGAACAACGACTATCGCCGGAAATGGGAGGGTCAGCGGAGCAGACACGGCGGCAGAACACTCCGTCCGGCGATGTGCGGGATGCGGCGGGAACGAGCGATCGGCGGAACTCTTTCCGTCGGGTTCTAATCGGCCGCAGAAAAGCCCAAGTCCTCCTTTTTTTTTAAAAACCCTAAGTGTCTATTTATACCAAAGGTATAAATAGACCTAAAGGAATGGCTATCCGCAGACCACACAGCATAGGGTCCCTGAAGATTTCGGTGAGAATCGGCAAAGGCGTTCGGCGAGAATCAAGCGCCAAGTCGTCGAGAATCAGGGACGATTCTCGACAATGGCCTTTAGTCGTCGAGTCATACTCGACGACTCTCGACGATACTCGTCGATCGGCAAGAATCATCAGGCAGATTCGGCGAGAATCGATGGACAGTCCCGACGACTAAGTCTTTGATTCTCGACGAATCTATCAGATTGATTCTCGACGAATCTATCAGATTGATTCTCGACTAAAACCCCATAGTCGTCGAGACATTCTCGACGACATTGCCTTGGTCGTCGAGACATTCTCGACGATTTGCCTTGGTCGTCGAGTCAAACTCGACGACCTTTCGACTATCCATGCCCTATGAACTTACTGGCAACAATTGTCTGACCCCATACATAATGGTGATTGGTAACCTTTACCAATACGGTCAATCTTCCAACTCCTCCACAACTCTTATGTGCGCACTTGCAGGCTCATATCGCGTTGGCAGTGAGATTACATGTTTGACAACTTCTAGATCACCATGGTAACTCCAACAATAATATGGCTGAGTTAGGGTGCAACCAATTCTACTTGAAGGTAATAAACCTAAGGTTGCCAAGTCATTTACCCTCCTTCAGATATTGGAACGGTACATCAACAAGTTCAGTCAATGTACAGTCCTCCACAACCTATTACACATGTGATTATTGAAAAGGTTGATATACAAGATACTGCTATCAAAGCTCAGTAAGATGCTCTATTATCAAAGAAAAGATTTAGAGAGCAAGCAGAATTAAAGCCAGACTTTGAGTAGTGGAGCCCCACTTCAAGGAATATCATTTTAACTGCATGGAAGGCTATAAAAGATCAAGTACATGAAAGAGGGAAAATGGTAAAATGAGCATGAATTGCAAAAGTACGAAGCCAGACAAGAAGCCATAGTTCAACAGAGGAGAAAGGCTAAGATGGTGAAGCTACTTCCTGATACTAAGGAGCCTAGCAGTATTTTTCCCAAGCCCTTTCATTATTTTGAAAGACAAAGGATCAAGGCTGAAGCACAGAAGAAAGTTGATTTGAAAGGCAAGAAGCCCATGGAAGATACAGAACCTCCTGCTCAGGCTCAGATAATATCTGGAAAAGGGATAGTCATCAAGGAGCCTGCCCAGCCTTAGTCTTAGCTTTACTAGTTTTTGTTCAAGAACTATGTAATTGTTAGTTTGTTAAAGAAATCAATGTAAACATTTGTAACAAACTTTTTGAGTTGATACAAAACATTGTTCTGTGATCATTTACTTTTTACATCTTTATTCTGTGATATAACTATGATATGTGTTTTGTTATTAAGTACCCTGTCATATAATGCTTATGTACATCATCTTGTTTATTTAAGTGGTGTATATCATTGGATACAGGGTTATGACTTCTCCAAATAGGGGGAGATTGTTAGGTACATTGGAAAATGTGTACCTGATTTGGAGAAGCATCACTTAGCTCAATTATATCATCAAGTATATTTGATGTTATTTTGAGTTTATATGTGCAGGTAAAGAATGTGCTTGAATGCAGGAAAAATATTCTAAGTCTATGTGTCGACACCTGAGGAAGCTGTGTCGACACTTCAGTAACATTGTGTCGACACTTGGAAATAGCTGTGTCGACACTTCAGAGAATTTGTGTCGACACCGGGAGGCAGTGTCGACACAGAGAAGATTATAGTCGACAACAACTGTGTCGACACCGGGAGGCAGTGTCGACACACAGATACAGAGTCGACAACAATTGTGTCGACACCTGGAGGAACTGTCTACACACACTATGTTCTGAGTCTACATCAACTGTGTCGACACACAGGACTTGTGTCGACACACAGCAGAGTCTAGACCAAGTTGATTGCTGATGAATGGTGAAGTGTTTGTGTCGACACAAATAATCAGTGTCGACACATTCTCAAGATGCAGTATCAAGGAGCTGTGTCCACATCAAGGCAGCTTTGTCGACATCACCAAAGGCTGTGTCGACACTTAAGTCACTTGTGTCGACACATATTGAAAGATGATCTTTACACTTTATGACAGACAGACTCGACGCTTTGCTGACAGAGTCAAAGGCTCAAGAACTATTGAAGACTTGAGAGCTGTGGATTATGATAGGTTTTCTGAAGCTGTCAGACTTATCAGAAGTTACTTATAAACCGGATCAGCAAGTTACCATGGATGATGTCTATAAATAGACGGATTCAGAAGAAGAAAAAACACAACATAGAGAAGATGTATTGTCACCACTAATATAATTAGAGATTATTCTCTGATCAAGAAAGTACAAGTAACAAAGGAGAAGATCTTCGTGAGAAGATCTAAGAAGACGATCTGAAGTAGTTTACTATTCAGATTCTGTCTAAGTGGAATTCAATCAAGAATTAAGAAGTATCTTCAAGATATTTGGATAGAGAGAGATCCAGCTATTTAAAGACAAGGAGGAGACATTCACAGGTCTCTCAAGAAGCAGATACTGAACTTATCTGTCAAGAAGATTCAGATCTATCTCTAAAGTCTAAGAAGGAAGCTTCCAGTGAGTTTTATCCAAAGGAAATCAACCCAACTGAGTTCAGATTCAAGAGGCTTTGAAGAAAGCTAAAATCAAGTTGATTTCAGCCATCAGCCTCTTCAAGAAGCTGATTAAGAATGTTCTTATCCCTTCTCTCTTAACCGGGGTAAGAGATTACAAAAAATTTCCTTATCAAATTCTATAGGATCTATTCATAGATCTGAGTTGTAAGCCTATTTTATAAAGTATGAGTGTAGGAGATTTATTCTCTGAGGTAGGGCTGTTTATGCCCGAGTTGTAGGAAAGGTATTCTTGAGTTGTAGGCATTGAGGCAAGGCTGAGGTAGGGCTATTTATGCCTAAGTTGTAGGAGAAGGTATTCTCTGAGTTGTAGGCCTTGTGGCAAGGTTGAGGTAGGGCTTGTAAGCCTGAGTTGTAGGAATCCTTCTGGATTCTGAGCTGTAGGATCTGAGGATTTGAGTTAAAGGAAGAAGTTAGGCCGACTCTAGTATACTGCTAGATAGGTGAAGGGGGAAAATGGATGTACCCAGACCTTGGGAAACCACTATAAATCTGTGTGCAATCTGTGATGTGTGTATGTTTATGATTGCTGTGTTGTATTAGCTTAGAAATATCAGATTTATTCAAAGAACTGTAGTTATATTTTGCCTTAAGTTAAATCAAGGAAAAGTACCTATTCACCCCCCTCTAGGTGTTTAGGTAGTCTTGAAAGTAAAACTATCATTTTTAGAAAAATTTAAAAATCCATATATAAATTAATTAGGTGTCATAAACACCTCAAAATCGACCCAAATTTGAGTGGGTTGTCTTAGAGAGCTTTTTATCCAACCCTAGGTTGACCGTTATAGGGTTAATTAGGTCAAAACACCCCCTTTGGGTTTTAGTGGTAAAATCACCTCAACAGAGGCTTATATTTTTGCCACTGACTTTTTATGGTATGACACACCCTCCAATGGAATTTGGGGTGGTTTGGGGGAGGGTAGCCCAAGAACCCTAGGGAAGGTCTCTTAATGGGGATTTTTAGGGTTTGAAGGTCATGGGGTCAAATGACCTTGGAATGACTTGAAAATTGGTGCAGAGGACCATAGGGTTAGTATAGTCCTCTTGTTAAAATTTTAGGGAATTAGGCATCCTTTAACCCCTCAAAACCCAAACTCTAGTTTAGGGAACCAGACCTAATTGGGAGTATTAGGCTATAAAATCACTTAAAAATCATATGAAATTTGGGCAGGGTAGTTCACTTGTAGAAATATTCCTAAATTAATTTTTGTGGAATTTTTGGCCTAATAAAATCAGTACTTCCTTTTCAACCCTAGATGTGCCCTTAAAGATTATTATATTGATTGTGAAGTTTCCGTTTATTTAAAAATTGTGAAACCTTGGAATAGGACATTTTATATCATGATAGAGCCCTCTTTACTTTTGTTTAAATTTTTAGATGACTATTTCAAGTACTTGCTTCATAAAAATTATGATTTGTGGTTTCTTATCAATAATAGAAATAGAGCCCCAATATTGTCAAGAAAATTATGAAATTAGGTCAGTGAGTGTTTCTGACCATTATAATTATCCTGTAATTTTTCCATGATTTTTAGATGGATAAAACTAATACTTACTTCAAAAGTCTTAAATTTGGAAGTTTACATTTAATTAGATTCAGAGCCCCTCATATGTGATAAAAATTGTAATACTTGGTTACTGTTGATTTTAGATCATTATCAGACTTCTGGAATTTTTTTATAATTATTAGATGAGTTTTTACAGTACTTACTTCATTAACCAATGGTTATGGAATTAAT
Source organism: Platanthera zijinensis (assembly GCA_039513925.1). Classification (NCBI taxonomy): domain Eukaryota; kingdom Viridiplantae; phylum Streptophyta; class Magnoliopsida; order Asparagales; family Orchidaceae; genus Platanthera; species Platanthera zijinensis. The sequence continues at coordinate 32,879,912 of CM077091.1, read as the reverse complement.
GGTTATAAATTTAATTAGGGGCTACTATCCACTGTAAAAATTATGAGACTACTTTTAGGGTGGTATTAGGCCATGATACTCCTACTGGAATTTTATTATAAATTTTAGAACAATATTGCTGGCCTTTTCTTCATTAGATGGTTTTATTGACATTAAGTTCTAAATTATGAAAGGTAGGTCTAATCAACTCTTAAAATTCTCAAACCTTTGATTTACTGTTTAAATTTCACTTAGTATTTATCATAATTTTGTGGTGATTTGTTTCAGAATGTAGAGAGCACTTCATGTTCAAAGTAGGGCATTTGGAGTCTAGGGTTAATTAAATTAAATGCCCACATAATTAGGAAAATTATGAGACTCTGGATTTAGTCTTAATAGGTCATGGTAGACTTCCAGTAATTGTTAGGGATTTATTGGAAGAGTAATTAGGGTACCCCCTAATGGGAGCACCATGTAGCTTAGCATGGTTTGCATATAGTGGATAGGTCCTAAATAGGTTAACTCGGAGAGCTTAAACAGACTTAGGGTAGTCACACTGAAATAAAAGAGAGGTTTGATCAAGGGTAGAAATCAATAACATTAAGTGCCTTAGAAAGGGAACTTTGGGCTTCATCCCATCGTAGTTCGTAGTACCGCTGCGAGCTCCTCACCGGGTAGACCTCGGGAAGTCCAGGGTTAACCTTAAACCTTAGGAATAATATGGGCAAGAGTAACCCTAATAATTGTTCCACCTTACGCTCACAATTGTACACGTAGGGACATAAATTGGTACTGAAAGGATAGCGTAGGCCCGTGGCCTAAGGTCTTACTGGTAGAGTTAAATGAACTCGATATTGATTTGGAAGTCTGGGGAGCTGGATGCTCGGGGACTTGGTATAGACTTGGAAGTTCGGGGAGCTGGATGCTCGGGGACTTGGAAAAAGGAGACTTAATTTGTTCAGGGAGCCGTGGGCTTGGGAACTTGGTGAACTACTAGACTCTTTAGTATAGAGAGCTGGAGGCTCGGTACTATAATTAGATACAAACTATCATGGTTGTAAGTGCATAATAGTGGTGGGTCCTCGGTATTGGATGATCGAACACACCGTAGTCAGTACGTTGACTCGGGGAGACTAGATGGTTTGCTAGGATTACTACGAGAACGTACGAGAGGGGCTAGGCTGAGTAGTGTGTTTACAAGTCTAGGAGTGGAGAGGCCCAACCCACTGTCTCTGTTTTGCCATGGTCGAGGCTCCTGAGAGTTTAGCTAACTCCAAAAGGGGGAACTAAAGGTCTGTGCGCATAGAGTCGTGTGTGTGAGTTGCTCTTACATGTGCATACTATAGCATACTTGCATGTCATAGCATAATCATTGCATTTAACCCTTGACACATATCGTATAAAATAGTATGGGACGTTTTATATGATAGGCCCTGAAAAACGACCCAGTGTCTATAGGGATAATCCCTATAAATCAATGGTTACTTTTCTTGTAGCTCTTACTTACTCTTCTTACTGCTTTACTTACTTGCTACTTCTTAATATTTACTTTTGTTACGCACTTGTTTACTCATGTTTAATTATTGTGATACCCCTGCCATACTTTATTATTTTATTCCTTAGGGTAGATGTCACCTGCTTGATTACGCCCTACTTTTGGTCCTCCTTTTCCCTCCTTTCCACCCAGTGCCTATGAGCCACGGGAAGAGGGGTGGGGGATTGTTGACTGAGTCTAGTTTGACTGATGGTCGTTTGACCACCATATTTTTGGTGCTCCGGATGGGAGAGAGGGAGCAGCCGCAGGAGACGCAACACCAGCGGGGTACAAAGCAGATGGAGATGGGCTAGTGTAGCTCGGGTGGACAGGCATCCGGATCCGTGAGTAGAGCCGAGTATTTGTAGTTTTACTTTTATGAGTGGATTGTAGTGAGGTTATCATGTACCGGGCATAAGCCTGTATTTCACATTGTCGACTCTTTATTGTCATGTGATTTTTCCTCTTTCTATTACTGTGGACTTGATTATTTTAGTTTTTCCAATCATTATACATTCTATCGCAGGTGATCGAGATGGCCGGCAGGATCAGCATTTTGTTGTGTCGACCATCCCGGAGGGTGGTGTCACCGCAAAACGGCGGTTCTGGGCCTAAGACCCGGTGGTTATTGCAAAAAAAAAGTGGGTTCTTACAGGTCGTGTAGCAACCACTTGTTCTGCAGGGGGTGTAGACTGCTTCCTCAGTCCGCCTCTATAGGCCACGCGGTTTAGATCAGCTAATCGCACAATGGTTCTCTCTGTTCCAACAAGTGCTATCCAGCAAAGCGGATGACTTGCGTTGCTATCCTCTCAGACCGCCAGGTAGTCGCTTACTCTGCTGGAGTCTTGGCATTCTTCAGCCCACTCCTGCAGGTCACATAGCAGGCAAGGCAAACCGCCACATCGCCAGGCGACCTACCTCCAGGTCGCCCGGCAGTACGTGGCAAGCCTGTCCATCAAATAAGAGATGGACATCTATAATAGGGACGATCTGTGCGACTGATGAGTCACATTTATATAGGGTTTTGCAGACTCATCTTGGCTAGTTTTCATGATTTTGCACCACACTTTTCAATTGTTTTCATTGATATTTCGTTCCTACTACATTTCACGTTTGGTGCACTTTTCTAGCCCATGGGTGCATAATTGCGCATTCGATTGCTGGGGGTATGTACTTGGTGCTCCCTAGGGCTCGTTCTAGTAGTTTTTATTACATTTTGTTGTTGCTGGAGGGTCCTCCTTTATGAGTTTTTATTGTGTGTTGGTGGTCAGTTTTCCCCTTTTCAGAATTTTGATTTGTGGAAAACGCACGGTCGTGCATTTTCTTGGCGCACAGTTTATTTCCGTCGTGCATTTTCTACAGATAATTTTGGAAGATTTACCATCCCGTGTGATTGCTTCACGCACAGTTTCTTCGGATCCGTGCGTGAAGGAAATGCACGGTTTTCCTGTGGCCTTCTTATTTTTCTCTGTTCTGTGGTTGGTCGTGCGTCTTCTTCACGAACGGGCGGAATCCTCGTGCGCACGTAAAACGCATTATTACACTATGCTGCCTGCTTTTTGTGATTTCTTTCGTTACCTGTGAGATTTCCTTAGCGCACGGGCGGAATCGCCCGTGGGTGAGAAAACGCATGGGTCAACGCTTCTTCTTCCTAAGGCGCTTTCTTGATATTAATATCGTACGGTTCACGCACGGTCGTGCGCTAGACCGTGTGTTATCATTTTTTCTGACTTTTACTATTTAAGCCGCAGATTTCTTCTGGACCGGGACATCTTCGTTTTCCCCCGCCATTTCCGCTCCTTTGAGTTGGAACTCGTCCCTCCAGCCATCATTCTCTCTCTCCTCCGTGGGAAGCTCTTCCGGCCACCATTTCTCCTCAGAAAGCTTGCAAAAGTTCCGTCTTCGACCATCTTCATCTTCTCCGACCTCTAAGCTACCATCCGAGCTACTTGTTGATGCACTTGAGATGTCCTCCGTTCAGATCCGACTTAGCGACCACGAAGAGGACGGGTTAGAAGAATGAAGTGACAACCCTTCTGGATCACAGACGCCTTCCGAAGACTGAGCTAGGACGAGGATTTACAACCTTTGCTTTCGACCGAGAATCTTGGAGAGCTTTCGTGCGCTTGGTTTTATTTCTTCACTTTACTAAACTTGCCATGTTCTGAACCTTTGCTAGTAAACTTGTAGCTTGATAAAATTTATTTAGCTTGTGTTTCATCTGATTTTGCTAATGATGCTTTAATCTTTGGTTGTGTTTGAGCTATTCTAGGCTTTGCTAAAAGTGAGCGGGGAGAAGAGGTGTTTACAACCCTCACTTGTTCTTTCGATTCCACTATTATTCTTCGGAGTAATTCATCCGGGCTATGCGGTGAAGGTGACCCGCTCTATTTTTTTATTGTTTTAGCATAGGAAATCCAAATCGAAACCCCCCTTGTTCGCTTAGCACTTGCACTCATTTCTCTAAACAATAAAACCCATGCTCCCTACTTGCGCTCCACGAGAGATTGATACTCGGGGATGCTACTCCCCATTATTATGACTTGGACGTGAATGGTAGTCTTGCCGCTAGCGCATCAAGTTTTTGGCGCCGTTGCTGGGGAGCACAACCGTTGTGTGTGGTTTTTGCTTTTAGGTGAAAAGTTTGTAGGTGTTTAAGTATGTTTTAATTCATTGCTTTGTGAGTTTATGATAGATTTGAACCCTGCTAAAAGGGTTGAAGATTTAGGAGTTGACGCTGAGATAGCAAGAACTAGAAGAGATCGTTTGTGCGTTGCTGCTGCAGAAGTTAGAATGGACGATCCGGACCATCGTTGAAATTGTAAGGGAGATAGAGTAGTTGATGCCCACGAGGTGGTCCAACATCGAATAAGGATGATGGGGGATTTCACTACCCCAATGACGGGGAGTGTTTACCCTTGGTTTGGGCTAGCCATCGCCAACCACAACTTTGAGATCAAGCTGGCAATCCTAAATATGATTAGGAACAACACCCAATATTCCGGACTGCTGAGTGAGGATCCTCAGCTTCATCTAGCTGAATTTTCTGAAATATGCGGAACCTTCCGTTATGTTGGAATCTCTGATGAAATTGTGACATTAAAGCTGTTCCCTATCTCGTTGCGGGATAGGGCAAGGACTTGCCTGCATACAATTGCTCCAAGAACTGCAACAACTTGGGAGCCTCGTCTTCCCTATTTTTGGCTAATTTCATCTTATCGATAAGATTGTTAATGCACGCAGGGAGATAGCCATGTTTCAACAACATGATCATGAGACCCTTTCTGAGGCCTGGGAGAGGTTTGCCAGTTTGCAGCGCCGGTGTCCGCAACACGACTGTGAGCCCTAGAACTTGGTAGAGATATTTTATTTCGCCATTGAACCGAATTTTCGGGCGATGATCAATGCTGCTGCTGGAGGCACGATTATGAATTTGGCTCCCGAGGAAGCGTTGAGGCTTCTAAGAGATACGGCCTCCCACAACACTTATTGGACCGTTGGAAGGAATGCCTCAAGAGGGGCGAAAAATTTGTTTGATGTGAACGTCGTGGTGCAACATGCTGAACCATGCAATCCTTCTTTTGAAGGAAAAGTGATGCTGACCAGTTCAGCCCCGCCACCAGTGCCTATTTTGAACATCTCGTGCCAAGGTTGTGGAAACCTTGGGCACCATGCTTATGAGTGCACTGCGGGGGAGCATACTAGTGACCCGGTAGGTATAACCTTTGACAAAAATGTTAATTTCATAAGCAATCAAAAATGCGCTGCGCCCTATAATAATGTTTATAACCCAAACACGAGAAATCATCCGAATTTGTCGTGGAACCAAAACGCCCCCGTTCAATGATGGTAGGGAGGCCAGCATTAATTCGATGCTCAAGCCTCTAGTGGCCAACCATGACAACCTCAGGCGGGTTACAATCAAAACATGCAAGGGATGCGCAAAAGCGCTTTAGAAGAAATGATGGAAAGGTTTGTTGAGATGGCCCAATCTAACATGGCCACTCTAACTACTTCAATAAGAAACTTAGAGACACAGCTGGGGTAGCTTGCCCAAGTGTTCTCCGAGTGCACTCGCGGCGCACTCTCAAGCGACACGGAAAAGAATCCGTGTGAGAAAGAGAACAACGTTGGGAAGTAGAGGAGTGAGAGGTTAATGAGGTGGCTGTCAATTGCGTGATTAATGAGATTAAAATGGTGGCACTTTGCGATTCAGGTTCTTCATGCAACATTCTTGCTCTGCAAGATGTTGAGAAGCTTAATATAAATATTGAAACTGATACCCAGAAATTGCTAGTGCTAGCTGATGGGTCGGTGGTTAAAACCGATGAGGTGATCAGAGAGGTGGAAGTGAAACTTAACGGGTCAATGGTCTTCACCGACTCCCAGGTGTTGGGTCCCATATGTAATAATTCAAAGCCTATTCTTGGGGTTCTATTCCTGAAAGCTAGAGAAGCGATGATGAGCTTTAATGCATGCGACATCAACTTGGCTTCCAAGGTGGATTTGTCGCTATCGCCATCACTTCTCACTCTAATACCGAGTGAATCTAAAAATTTGTTGGAATTAAATGTTACACTATCTGATGATTTAGCTATCGCTGATGAGACAGATATTGTGCTGAATAAACAAGATCGGCCTATGCAAGAAAAATACGTGATGTTGATTGCTGAAGTAGAAGTGAAGGATGAATTGTTTGACGTGGAACAACTTGCGGGAGAAAAGAAACGAGGGCTGTGCATGACTATTAGGAGCGTGCAAGAAATAGATTTGAAAACTACTATTATGCCGAATGAATGCTGTAAAACTATTAAATAGGTGACATGGGCTGATATTTCACCCGCCGTAGGTGAGGAAAGGATGCCCATTACTGAGGAAGATAGGCCTTTTGCTGATAAGGTTGGGGTGGGTATACTACCCTGGCGATCCCCGTCTGTTACTCTTAAAATCGAAGAGCTTCTTATTAGAATAGCATCCGAATTTGCGCACCGACGCGGGAAGGAGGAGGCTAAGGGCAGGGGAGTTTTATTTTCCCTGGGCTCTAAAGCATTCACCTCTTTTTTATCCCGTGCATTCGGGGGGATCTATCACAAATCAGCGTTTAGATGAGGAGTGCGGGATCTCCTGGGTCGTCTCCCTTTTTCCTGATGCTGCTAGTTTTAATATCTGCTTAATGTTGTGTGTGACATTGAATTCTCTTTCTCTGCGTATTAAACTTTTTCTACCTGAACATTCTATATAGTTGTTAATACAGGTATTTGGTCACCTTAAGGACGGTAAAGAAAAGGGCTTTTGGGAGACAACCCAATTTTGTTGCATTTAATTTGTTCATTTAGCTTTTTGAGTGTGCATGCCTATTATTTGCTTATTTGGAGATGTGCTTCTTGCAGGTGATTTTGTCTGGGCTGTGAGATTATTGATAAAGTTAAACGCCAATCTTCTGGTATGCTCATCTTCTGATCATTGGGTAACTTCTCACCTTATCTCATTTTGATTTTAACTTCAACATATTATGATGTGCTTCTTAGCTTATGTCTGGGGGAGAGCATGTCGATGTTACCTTTGCACTTGCACTTCATTTGCATACAAGTAGTTGTTTTTAATTTATTTTTTTAGTTCATTGCATTGCGCATCATTGCACCCACATGAGCGCGTACTTAACTTTTTGCGCGCAACGAGTCAAGCTTGCTTCTTTCGTTAGATTTAGAAAATTACCATGCTGACATAGGATTATGAGATGGAGTAAAATATTGGCCTTGCTTTGTTCCTAGTCAAGTGCTCCCGTCTCATGTACAAATTAGAGTAGAATTAATTTTTCTGCATGCTTGTAGTTTTATATTTTTCTAATTGCGTAAATTCTTTTTATTCTACTCAAGAATTGGTGAATCCGGTGTAAATCCAATAGTAGCTTTGGGATGTGTGTAGACAGTTGTTAGATTCGTATTGCTCGAGTCGGGAGGGTGGATAGTCTTTCTCATTGGCTAAGAACTTGCCCATATCTACTCTCGAAGCATAGGTGCATGGTTAGTTAAGCGTGAGCATAATGTAGGCCATCATTTTGGACAAGTTGAGCATTGTACCCGTTCCTAACATCTTATCCTCGCTAGCCCCGTTGTGCTCCCTCTTTTGATTCAGCTCCACTTTTATTTCACCAAAGCCTAGAAGCCGACCCTAGTCGCACACCCAAGGCTAGCTTTACTATTTTCTAATTTCAGGATGGGGGTGTTGATGCGGTGTTGTTCTTGGTGAAATTTGTTGTTGTTCTCTCATGAATTTATTTGCATGATTTGTGTAAAAGAAAAAGAAGAGTTCAGAAGAAAATTTATAAAAAGAAATTTTGAAAAAGAAAGAGAAAATAGAAAGGAAAAGTATAACTGAAAATCTGATTTGAGTTAATATATTTGTTGGAGTAGGAGGTATGCACACCTGTATTTTAAAAATTAAGTCTGGGGGTATGGTGTACCCGCGCATTTTACGGGTAGCGGATAGAATCTTTTTGAGCTAGCGTAGTTGGGTTTTGTGCGTAGCCTTCATTTTAATCCTTGATTACCTCGCCTTAACCCAAGCCTCATACCCACCCGAAGTCCTACGGACTCTCACTTAAGTCGAACTAGTGGCGTGGAGAGAGTGCAAATCGGCAAGCATATGGTCACTGACATTGGTGGATTCCTTTGGAGGTTGTCCTGAATATCGATCTTTGGTAATACTCGCCTTAGTGGTTAGTCTATTTTCTCCCTATGCGTGACTGGAGGATTCACCGTGATTTTGTTTTTGAGTAGTCATAGAATTTTTGTTACGCAGGCTGAAAAGTATAAATTAATTTGCATGCTTAGAAATTTTCTCTACTATATTTTTACGCCCGCGAGCGTGCGACTTCGCATGGTACTCCGGATCATAATTACTGTGTTAGTTAGTTCTTTTTCAAGTCTGCAAGGATCTTCTTTGCTCGGGACGCGCAAATAAGTAATTCTTGGGGTGTGATGAGTCCTGTTTATATAGTGTTTTGCGAACTCATCTGGGCTGGTTTTCATGATTTTGCACCTCACTTTTCGGTCATTTTCATTGATATTTTGTTCCTACTGCGTTTCACGTTTGTTGCACATTTCTAGCCCATGGGTGCGCAATTGCGCATTCGATTGCTTGGGGTATGCACTTGGTCCTCCTTAGGGATTGTTCCAGTAGTTTTTTTTGCATTTTATTGCTGTGTGAGGGTCCTCCTTTGTGAGTTTTTATTATGTGCAGGTTGTCAGTTTTACCCTCTTCAGAATTCTGATTTGTGGAAAACGCACGGTCGTGCGTTTTCTTGGCGCACGATTTATTTCCGTCGTGCGTTTTCTACAGATTATTTAGGAAGATTGACCAGCCCGTGCGATTGCTTCAAGCATGGTTTCTTCGGAACCGTGCGCGAAGGAAACTCACGGTTTTCCTGTGGCCTTCTGATTTTTCTCTGTTCTTGTGGTTCGTCGTGCGTCTTCTTCACGCACGGGTGGTAGCGCTCTTGCGCGCGCAAAATGCACGATTACACTCTGTTGTCTGCGTTTTGTGATTTCTGTCGTTACCCGTGCAGTTTCCTTAGCGCACGGGCGTAATCGCCTGTGCGTGTGTAAAATGCACGGGACAAGGCTTCTTCTTCCTCAGGCGCATTCTTGAAATTAATATCGCACGATTCACGCACGGTCGTGCGCCAGACCGTATGTGACCATTTTTTTTCTGACTTTTACTATTTAAGTCGTAGATTTCTTCTAGACCGGGACATCTCTGTTTTGCCCCGTTATTTCCGCTCCTTTGAGCGGGAACTCGTCCCTCCAGCCTTCATTCTCTCTCTCCTCCGTGGAAAGCTCTTCCAGTGACCATTTCTCCTCTGATAGCTTGCAAAAGTTTCGTCTCCGACCATCTTCAACTTCTCTGACCTCTAAGCTACCATCTGAGCTACTGGTTGCTGCACTTGAGAAGTCCACCATTCAGATCTGATTTAGCGACCACGAAGAGGACGGGTTAGATGAAGGAAGTGACAGCCCTTCTGGATCCCAGACGCCTTTCGAAGTCCGAGCTAGGACGAGGATTGACAACCTTCACTCTCTACCGAGAATCTTGGAGAGCTTTCGTGCGCTCGGTTGTATTTCTTCACTTTTACTAAACTTGCCATGTTCTGAACCTGTGCTTGTAAACTTATAGCTTGATAACATTGATTTTGCTTGAGTTTCATCTGAGTTTGCTAATGATGCTTTAATCTTTGGTTGTGTTTGAGCTATTCTAGCCTTTGCTAGATGTGAGCGCGAAGAAGAGGTGTTTACGACCATCACTTGTTCTTTCGCTTCCGCTATTATTCTTCAGAGTAATACATCCGGGCGATGTGGTGAAGGCGACCCGCGCTAGTTTTATATTGTTTTAGCATAGGAAATCAAAATCGAAACCCACCTTGTTCGCTTAGTACTTGCACTCGTTTCTCTAAACCCTAAAACCCATACTCCTTACTTGCGCTCCGCTGGAGATCAATACTCGGGGATGCTACACCCTATTATTATGACTTGGCCGTGAATGGTAGTCTTACCGCTAGCGCATCAGCGACCTTCTTCTACAGTCCGCCAGGTCACCCAGACGGCAACCAACTCTCTTATCCACTAGTAATGGGCAGACTCGGTCTCAACATGTATGTAGAGAGACGGCTGCATGGCCAACTACTCTATGCAAGACCGCGCAATACCACGCGGACTCAACTCCAGCCCACCAAAAGATGGTAGTCTCACTCCAGCAAGGACGATCATCTCTGTCTACCCGCCAGGGAGTAGCAACTATGCTTCAACCAACAATATGCGTGATCTGCGCCCTGTCCGCGCGGTCTCCTTCTCTCTTTGTCGTTGCCCTCTGTGTGCGCGACCTGTTTCCTTATTCACTGCAATCTGTCGCCCTGTTCGTCGCGACCTATCGCCGTGTGCCTTGCCTTCTCTTGTACTTCTGTTCGAGCGGATTGTCTGCTTGCCGCTCGACTTCTACCCTTCTGCTTGATATTGCGGCTTGATCGTGGTCTTTCTGGCCGCTGGTGTTTGACATCCTGACCGCTGCAGTTCTTCTTCTGCCTATCCGCGCGGCCTGTTTCCTAACCGCACGGCTTCCTGTTGTTTGCTCTTATGGCTCTTTCTGATGCTTCCACTGCCACCACTCCTGCCGCCACCCCTATTGCCAATCCGGCTCCGCCTCTACCTCCTACTCCTTCCGGGAACCTTGGCACCATTTCCAAGCTTGTCGGCTCCAACTACCCGGATTGGAGCGTCTCTTTCACCTTTCTCCTTCGCTCGCAACGCAAACGCCACCATCTCGTTGATGACCCTCCTCCTACCACTTCACCTCTCTTTGATGACTGGGATGCGAGTGACGCGCTTGTGCGTACTTGGCTCGCTAACAGTCTATCTGATGAGTGCCTTCCCGTCATCCGTCATCATAAGACGGTGAAGGCCGCTTGGCTTCATCTTGCTGCTCTGTACTCCAAAGGGGCTTAGACGTCCCGCATCTATACGTTGTATGCAGACCTCTCTGCCCGGCCTACCTTGTCTCCTACTGCTGCCTACCAACAAGTTCAAGCTCTTGGGGCTGAGATTCTTCAGAATCCCCCCTTTTCTTGCGGATCTGGCTCAACAACACAAGCACTTCCAGGAGATTCTGGTTGTGTGTTATCTGCTCCGTCTTCCTGACACTTATGACATGATCCGCCAACAAATTCTGGGTGAGGCGGAATCTCCTACTTTAGATGCCACCGCTGCTCGCATCGCCGCTGTCACCTCTCTCCTTCAGCGCCCTCTTCTGCCCGCTCCTTCTCCACCGGATAACTATGCTCATCAAACTCAGCGGAGTGGCTCTGGTAGCCGCAGTCATCAGTCTGGCGGACGTCCTTCTTCCCGCTACCTCTGCTCTCACTGCGGCCGCACCGGACATACTCTTGACCGCTGCTGGACAAAGCATCCCCATCTTAGTCCCTCGGGTGACTCTTCCGCCTCCTCTTCCAAGCCGTCTGCTTCCGTGGTCACATCATCAGGTAGTGCCCATGTGGTCACTCAAGGTAAATGGCTTATCGACTCCGGTGCAACTAATCATATGACGGGCAATCCTCAGTGCTTCTCTCTCCTCGAACAGCATGATCGGTTGCCCCCGGTCCTCATTGTAGATGGTTCTCCCTCCCCCGTTCATGGGTCGGGAGTGGTTCATGTTACTCCGTCCCTTTGGCTAGAGGACACTCTCTATGTGCCCAAGTTTCCGTGCAATCTATTGTCGGTTACTTCTTTGTACAAGCAGCTTCAATGTTCTATAACGTTTACTCCATCTTCTTGTTCTTTTCAGGATCCGAGCTCCCAGTGGACGATTGCTACTAGGACTGAGAGCGGCGGCCTCTACTTCCTCGACAACGTTTCCGCTTTGTCCGCCTTCTCTTCTTCTTGTACGGATCTTCTCCAGTGGCATCTCCGTCTCGGTCATCCTCCACCACGGCTTCTACATCAACTTCTACCCCACCTCCCTCCCTCCAATACTCCTCTCAACTGCGAAGCATGTCAACTTGGAAAGCATCACTGTTCCTCCTTCCCGCTGAAGCAAGGTCGGGGCTCTACTCGTCCGTTTGATCTAGTCCACTCCGATATCTGGGGACCTGCTCCTACCATTACTATTGGTCGGGGTAGTTCTTATTTTGTAACCTTTATTGATGATTTTTCTAGATGTACTTGGGTGTATCTCTTACGAGATCGCTCTGAACTTTTTAATGTATGGACCTCCTATTATCATTTAATCAAAAATCAGTTTGGTGTTGGTATTAAAACCTTTCGCTCAGATAATGCAAAAGAGTACTTAAGTCATGCTTTTACCTCCTTCTGTGTGCAACATGGCGTTATTCATCAGACAAGCTGTGTCTATACATCCCAACAAAATGGGGTGGCAGAACGCAAAAACAGTCACCTTCTCGATGTCGCTCGCACATTGATGACTCAAATGCATGTCCCTCGCTCATATTGGGGCTATGCGGTTCTTCTTCCCTGCTATCTCATCAATCGCATTCCCTGCTCCGTTCTCAAGGGAAAAACCCCTTTTTCCATCCTTTATCCAGGCAAGGAGCCTTTTCCTCTCCCTCTCCGAATCTTTGGGTGCACTGCTTTTGTGCATGCCCCATCTGCCACCCGTGATAAGCTCTCCCCTCACTCCACCAAATGTGACTTTCTGGGGTACTCCGCCACTCAGAAAGGCTACTGCTGCTTTGACCCTGTTCTTTGTAAGCAGTTCGTCTCCGCTGACATTACCTTCTTCGAGAATTCCTCCTACTTCTCGGAAGACTCCGCTTCTCTTCCCCCCACCTCTGATTCTCCTATTATTCCGTTCGTCCCCTCGTCTCCTACTGCGATATCCGCCCCTCCCCCGTCTCCGCCCACTCCTCTCCCTCTGCCTCTCTCTCCGCCTCCATCTACCTCATCTCCGCTGCCGTCACTCTCTCCTCCCGAGCCAGCTCTCTCTGCCACGGATGCTCTGGATGCCAAGGAGCCCGCCGACCTGGATCTTCCTGTAGCTCTTCGCAAAGGGGTACGGACGTGTACCCTACACCCCCTTGCTGCTGTTGTTTCATATGATCGTCTTACCTCTTCTCGCAGGGCCTTTGCACTGGCTATCTCTGCCACTACCACACCTCGTTCCTACCAGGAGGCCCTTGTTATTCCTCACTGGAAGATGGCCATGGATGAGGAAATGGCAACCCTAACAAAGCGGGGTACCTGGACTCTTGTCCCTCCTCCCTTTGATACAGATGTTGTTGGCTGTCGCTGGGTCTTTGTGGTCAAATTTGGCCCAGATGGCACTGTGGACCGTTATAAAGCTCGCCTGGTGGCTAACGGCTTTACTCAGACCTATGGGGTTGATTACTTTGACACCTTCTCTCCCGTGGCTCGTCTCAGCACTATACGGGTCTATCTCTCTTTGGCGGTCAACAAAAACTGGCCACTTTCCCAGCTGGATATCAAGAATGCCTTCCTTTATGGTGATCTTCAGGAGGCCGTCCACATGGAGCAACCTCCTGGGTATGTTGCTCAGGGGGAGACACGAGTATGCCGGCTACAGAAGGCAATCTATGGCCTCAAGCAGAGCCCTCGAGCTTGGTTTGACAAGTTCAGCGGCATCGTGGCGGCTGTTGGTTTTTGCTCGCAGCGCTACTGATCACTCTCTATTTATTCGCAAAACCTCTTCGGGACTGGTGGTTCTTGCAGTATATGTTGATGATATTCTTCTCACTAGCGATGACCAGGAAGGAGTAGCCTTGACAAAACGCCATCTTTGCCAACATCTGGTCACGAAAGATATGGGTTCTCCGAAGTACTTTTTGGGGATCGAAATCTCTCGGAAGCCCAACTCTTTAGTCCTCTCTCAGCGTAAGTATGCCCTTGATATTTTAAAAGAAGCAGGATTGACTGGGGCCAAACCTGTCCGATGTCCCATGGCTGTTGGAGAATACAAAACCTGGACAGATGATTTGCCTCTTCTTTCAGATGCTTCGCGGTACAGGCGTCTGGTTGGTAAGCTCATATACCTCACCGTGACTAGACCCGACATTTCCTATGCTGTGGGCAAGGTGAGTCAATTCATGCAAGCTCCCAGGGAGTGCCATCTTCAGTCCATCTTGCGGATCTTGGAGTACATCAAAGCAGCCCCTGGGAAAGGATTGCTCTTTCAGAAGAATGATCATCTGAGGGTTGAAGCATACTCAGATGCGAGTTACGCTGATGACAAAGGGGACCGCAAGTCTACCTCCGGTTTCTGTACTTTTGTTGGGGGCAATCTGGTAAGCTGGAAGAGTAAGAAGCAGTCTGTTGTCTCCAGGTCCAGTGCTGAAGCAGAGTATCGGAGTATGGCATCGACCAGTTGTGAGCTAAAATGGCTACGGGCTCTCATGTTGGATTTAGGAGAGGTCTACAACCATCCTCTACCTATGTTCTATGACAACAAGGCTGCTATATACATCTCCAAAAACCCAGTCTTCCATGAGAGAACCAAGCACATTGAGGTCGACTGTCATTTCATTCGTGAAGAGATTCTGAAGGAACAAATTTGCACCCCCTTCATCACGTCAGAAAAAGAGCTGGCTGACATCTTCACCAAGCCAGTATCCGCCTCGTTTATTCATATATGTGACAAGCTGGGCATGATCGACATATATGCTCCAGCTTGAGGGGGAGTGTTGAAGTTGGAGACTGGGCGGTCTTTCGGTCTGGCTTTGCGGGTTATTGACCGAGCGGTCTGGCGGTTTGCCTTCAGCGGTTTGGTTGTTGTGTTGAGGTCTGAGGTCCAAGCGGTCTAGCGGTTTGTCACTGACGACTTGGAGACCGGGCGGTCTAACGGTCTCACATGGCGACTTGTCTCTCTCTCTGGCAGTGGCCGAGCGGTTAGCCCTTCTGTCTAACCGCGCGGCTTGTGCGGTTTGTGTTTGTACAGTCCGCATGTTTTTAGTCCCACATCTCTTATTTGTATTCTCTCTTCTCTCCTCCATTCTATATAAGGGAGGTCATACCTTTGTAATAGATACCTTTTTCTGATAATAAAATTTCAGTTATACCATTTCCGGCTTGTTTTAGTTCGCTTCTAACATCGAGCAAGCCAGCAGAGAGCTCATTTTCTGCATCAATAGCAAAGAAAAAGGAAATAAATGCAAACAGATGGTGTCATCAGTGATGCTATTTATTTTAAATGTATCGCAAATTTCCAAAAAATTTAATAAATGTAAGTTTTGATCTTCATCTGGTACGCCATCAAATACAACTATTTGATATACCATCTGAATGATACTTGTTTTAATTTGAAAATTATTATTCTCCGCCGTCAGGCGAATAATACTAGATTGTGTTCCCTCCCAATTCGGCCTCACATAACAGGACATGGTCCATAACGGGGCCTTATTATGGTTCGGATCTTCCAATAGTTCCTCGTTAGTTTCTCTGATTGACTCTTCACGAATTATTGGTAGATCACTAAATCCGAGACATCGTCGAAAGGTGCGCTCAATTTTCGAATCAAAACCGAATTAAAAATTTGTTGAAGAGTTTCCCCGAGTCATAAACTAAAAGGGAAAAAACGAGAAATAAATGAAGATGTAAAAGTAAGAATTATATTAATATTAATATAATATTGTAGTTAAATATATAGATTTTTTTTTCAAAAAAATAAAAAATGGGTTAAGTTAGTCCCAGACATCCCGAGGTTTACCCGTGAAGGGTTCGTAGCCGTACTAGAAGGTATGCTGGGATGACTAGCCTAAACCTCCCTTTCCGAGAATTTTAGTTGCACCATCTTTTTTTAAAAAACAATTCTTGAGAGAATAGGGGGGGTGAAGAAGAGAAGTGATAAAATTAATAAGTAAAACTTTTCAAAGTATTGACTATGTCCCCGCAACGACGCCAAAAACTTGATGCGCAAAACTATGCCTGTAAATGATAACGGCATGTGTACTATATCGAAAGTAGTATAGGTTTATGAAAACCAAGGTCGTATTAGAATCGGGGTGGTCGAGTAATTCTACTTCAAAAAATTGATATTATCTTATAAATTAGATCTTGGAGTTTGGGTTACGAACAGTAAAAACAAGAAATATTAATAGAATTATTTCGATGGTTTAAATGCTAGTGCCCGATCTTTGAATCACCTCAAAAATAAAATATATGAAAAGAAAAATATAATGCAATTTTATTTTGTTGAAGAGACTTTGACCGTGGAGGTCCTCGAAGCATGAACACTCCTCTTTCGAGGATTGGATTCAACTAAGCTTAGGTGTATCACCGAACTTTCGTTCTCAAATCGCATCGCCTAAGACTTGCTTTAGGGAGTGAACCTCGCTATTGGATCTTACTCAAATTTGGAAGAGTTACATCATCCACTCTCGAGGGTTACGTTCTACTCCTTTTACCTATGAGTGAATGATTCGTCTTACGAGCCTCTTAGCTAACTAAAGAATGAAAACAACATGAAAACTATATATCGACGATATAGCCTCATAATAATTTTTTATCATAGGTAATTCGTAAGTGTTCAACAATTAGAGAAAACCAAATCCTTAAATCATAAAATATTATCTCATCCTTGGATCATCTCGATCGAGAACTATAGAGATTAGTTACTCATGGAGATGGGAGGATCATTATTATTAAAATGCAACGTCACGAAAAAGTACAAAGGTGACACGAGATAAAATTGAAATATGAATTATTTTTTAAGTGAAAATAAAACTTGAACTTTTATTTCTAGAAGTAATAAGGGGACATAATGAAGTAATAAAAAGACATACAAGTTTATTGAACAAAGATGAAGACATAAAAATTGAGGCAACTTTACGAGCGATCTCGAAATGAAACTTCTCTAATCTTCGTCTCAATAACCTTCTCAAAATGAAATGCAAACACTCAATTTATGAATTCTCTTTTCCAATCTCTCCTTACAGTGGAGTCTTCCTCATTTCATTGTATATTCGGGGTATATATAGCCTTCCTTCGTTAGCACAAACATAAAATACCAAATTTAATTCATTTGGTGGTTACTATTCATGCTACAGTATTCCACCGTTACATATCCTCTCTTCTGAGTGAAACGGTGGCTGTGACAGCTGCAGGATGCAAGGCGTGGAGGAGCTGAGGTGGAATGGCAGCCTTGAAGATGTCGGCTTATGCTATCCATGTGGATACATGGAGATGGCAGTGGCCATGTGGAGGTGGCCGAGCTTGTATGAGCAACTACTGATGGTCGGGCTTGTATGGTGGTGTTATAGGTGTTGGCCAGAGCAGCTGTGGTGGCACTGTAGCTTGCGTGCTAGGAGGTTTCCCTATTTAGGTAGTTGTTGGTAGGAGCTGATGTGATTGCACTGTAGCTGTATACTACGAGGAGTAATGACAAGCTCAGGTTGATGTGGATGGGCTGGTGTAGGGAGGTTGTCGGAATTCGTGTTGGCCTGCTGTTTATATATATATATATATATATATATATATATATATATATATATATATATATATATTTATATATATATATATATATATATATAATATATATATATGTATGCATATATATATGTATATACATTCGTATACATATATATATATAATTAATGTAGCTTGCATGTGTGGCCGGAGGAGCTCGGGTTGCATCGATGGAGGGTGGGTGTGGGGTTGAATATATCTGACCGAGCCCCATGTTGACAAGTTGGACTTGAATGCGAACCCTGGATGCGACTGCGGGACATTACACATAACCTCCCTCAGGCCTGTCATATTCCTACAAAATAAAATATATATATGTAAGAATAGAACATAATATTATTTTGGAAAAACTTTTATAAAGACAAGGATCAAATGTATTTATTTATTTAGATATCTCATAAGATTAAGCCTTAAATTATGACTAAAACACTAGTCATCAGAGACCTAGGGGTGAAATTCACCAGCAAATTTTACTATAAATTCCAGGCAAGGCCACGAGCTGAAAGCAGTATTCTGGAGTTTATTTTTAGTATTTTTTGCATTTCTTTTTGTATTTTCCATTTCATTGTGTAATCTTTAGCTTTGATAATTTTTAATTAAAGTACTCTTCATTTTCTATCATCTCTCCCTATCTTCATATGTAATTCCCTCATCATGATGAGTAACTAAACTCTATTTAGCACTTCATCTTGATAAACTTTGGAATGAAATAAACTTTCTTTATTTCTCTCAATATTGTCAAGCTCTCTACTTTGTTAACTTCGATTTATCTTTTAATTTAATTGCGTCGAATTTATATGTCCCGAATATGTTCTTTGATCATAGATCTGTATCCTAGTTATTTACCAAGTGGTTGTGGATACGAGAAGATCACTCAAATATAAAAGTATTTGCATGCACTCGTCAAGAGAGGACGACATAAATCTTCCAGATTCTAGCCAAATCATAGATCTGTAAGTTGTGTGATTAGAAGTAATCAATAGGACCGGAAAAATATGATAGTTGATATTTTTTAAAAAAATATCATATACTATGAATGATAGGTACTCTTGCCTATAGTTCGGAGAATTTGGAGATATTATTAATCACAAATTTTATGCATCCAGTTTTTGGCATTGTTTCCGATTAGTTATTATTGTTGATATTTTGAAAACACCAATTTTATTAATTTTATCATTCCCTTTCTCTACCACCATTTCACTTTTTTTTCTTTATCAAATTCTATTCTATTAAGTGAAGGTTGTAATCTTTTCATTCTCAAAAAAATATGTTATCACTTTTGGCCGCTAAGTTGTCGAGCTTCAAACAAAGTTAATCTTTGGGAAGTGGCAATGAAGCATCAAATAATTTGTAATTTTTATGGTTCCCCTCAGCGAAGTGAGGATTGTTATTCCAATTTTTATCATCAAAATTTTTCTGATGGAAATAATTTTGATAATAATTATTCCTACTTTAATGATAATTCTTTTTCTAATCTTCACGAAAATAATTTTTTAGATTTTAGTAATTTTTCCAATTTTCATAATAATAATTTTTTGAGCTTTGATGACAATAATTTTTCTGATTTTTAATAATTTTTCTTCCAACTCAGATGTTGATTATTCTTAGTGGTAAGATCACCCAGAATGATTTCAGAGTAATGAGAATAATTCTTTAGATCTTATTTTTTGTTCTTCTTCTCTTGCACTGCAAGCTGCTTCTTCTAATTTTGGGGAATCTTCACCATTTCAATTTGATTTTCCTCCCCATCATTTAGATGAGATTTTTATTAATTCTAGTGATTTTTCTCCATCTTCGAAAATTTCTCTTATGGAGGAACATGAATCTTCATGTACCCTAGTTTCTTATAACGAAGAAAAAGGAAAATTATTATTTCAAGAATTTATTTATTTTATTGACGCACATGGTGAATTAGAAGAGGAGGATGTTTCTTCTACTACTCCTCCCGATTTTCTCCTCTTCATCAAGATTTTTCAAACACAACACATAAATATTTAGGAATTCAAATTCATGAAAATATTGGGTCCCATTTGTACAACCCCATGCCCGACGGGAGGGTCTGCAAGGAGAACACCCAGTCGAATGTTGCAAAGTGTAGGTCAGGCAAGTTTGACAGGCGAGTGTAGTGGAACCTCCCCGACTCACCCAGGTCGAGTTATGAATAGTGTAGGGGGAGAGTGGAGCATCCAGGCTTGCCCTCGCCACGGGCTCATTGGAGTGGGTGGCCGAGTGGGGTAATAGGACCTGCACTCGTCCTAGGCCCCCATTTGGCAGCGAGTATCAACCCCCTCAAGCACTAGCTGTCTGAGGCGAGTTGTATTTTTGTGGACCACTTGCCCAGTAATGTATTTTACCATATTTCCCCTATGAGCTAGCCAGTAGCCTTTCATAACAGTGCAATTGTGCTATTTGCAGACCAGGCTTAGAATTCTATAAATAGACCCTGCGGGCACCTTTGGAGGGGATCAAGTTCTTTTGGCTTCTTTCTCCTTGGGTAGTTTTGGTTTGGCTCCATAAGAACTCCAAGGTGCCCAACTCGGCTCTTGGCTTTTGAGAGGAAGTACTCAAGAGATCTTCCGAGTGGGTGGTGGGACCTCCACACTGTAACCCAAGGTAAGTTTTCTATTTCCGAGTGACTCGTCAAGAACTCAAGTTTGGGAGAAGTAAGTGCAAGCTACACTATTAGGTCAGAACTATCGCTGAGACCAAGTTTTCATTTAAACATTTTTGGTGCGGTGAGCATAGACCATAGCTTACACACGAAAATCTTTAGGAAAGCTTCATGGCTGGAGGCGAAGGAGAAGGACTTGACTCAGGAGGCTCGCCACCCTAGGCAAGTGGTGTCACAATAAGGATGCTAGAAAAGTCCAATATGGAGGTCCTACAAACCATCCACCTTGTATTCACCACAAGAGGCGAGTGGCCTATGCCTTCTATTCCAGTTATCGCTGCCCCACCTCTGGGAGAGAACGCCCCTGGTCAGTGACCTAGGAATGAGGTCTCTGTCGAGAGCGGCGAGATGGAACTCGTTGGGTAAGAACTTTTCCCTGGGCAGGCGAGTGCTAACAGGGACAGTGAGGCCAGGGCGTGAGATGGCTCTGCTCGCTTGGTGGGTGGGGGAAGACCTTTCAGCGAGCTAATCATTTCGACTCCATTTCCAGATGGGTTATGGGAGCCGAAGATGTCCTACTACACAGGCATAGATGACTCGATGCAACATGTCTAATTGTTTAAAGATTTCGTCTCCATCTGGAGGATGTCGGATGGGGTCTATTAATCATGAAGAGAATAAAAACCGAACTAGCAATCCAACAAGGCAATAATACCTATCGAACCGTAGCAAGGGGACAAAAGTGTCGTATTGAAATCCGGGAACTGTTGAATAAACCTACTCATATGAA
Organism: Platanthera zijinensis; assembly: GCA_039513925.1. Taxonomy (NCBI): domain Eukaryota; kingdom Viridiplantae; phylum Streptophyta; class Magnoliopsida; order Asparagales; family Orchidaceae; genus Platanthera; species Platanthera zijinensis. Next base: position 32,859,018 of record CM077091.1, on the reverse strand, counting down.
AAATATTATCTTATCGACAGATTGATTTAGGGTTAAAATAAAGCTAAATGCACTAAAGGAAATATTACACTAAAAAGAAAACTAATTGTTGTTAATTAAAGAGCTACTAAAACTATTATAACGAAGGGTTAGAATAATGAAATGGAAAAGCACTCGATCAAGAATCACCTCAGCAAGAGTCGATTTAAAATGCGATAATAAACCTAAACTTAATAGGGTTCCTAAAGCTTGAACACGGTTCTCTCGAGGTCGTGCCCAACTGAGTTTAGGAAGGTCAGACCGACTCTCGTCCAAATCGGAGGCCTAATGCTTGCTTTACGCGGTGAACCCCACTATTGGATTTAACTCCAATCCGAGAGATTTGGACGTCTGCCTCTCTCGAGGGGTGCGACAACTCTCTTTACTTTTGAGTGTTCACTTCAAACTACGAGCCTCTCGGCTAGCTAAGAGTGAAAACAGAAATGGAAATTATATATCGATAATGTAATTCCAATCATGAAAAATAAAGAGTAAATCGAAGGCCTAAAACCCTAAAAAGAAAAGGTAAATTCAAAGCATAATAACTTAATCAGTCGAACCTCGGATCATTAAGATCGAGTACAAGGAGGATTTGTTAATCATAGCGAAGTAGAGGAGGAGGGCTGAGTAGAAATGCATAATAACACAAAGTAAACAAGGGGCACTTATATTAATAATGAAACAGAGCTACACTTGAAAAAAGAAATTATAATTGCATGGAATTAAAAACCTATTCTAGCCCTACAATTACCAATTAGAGCAAGTACAGAAATTACAACAAAATCTAATACAACATAAGCACTAAGCTAGGGTTAATAAAAAAACACAAAATGAGCAAGAGAGAGAGAGGAAAGAACACTAAAAAGACGAGAAACAAAAGGGCAGAACCTCCCCCTCTTAGCCAAAAACTGTTCTGGAATGCAAAAGGTGGGCTTGAATTTATAGATTTTTCCACGGTTTGGTCACTCCCTGTGACATGCCCTAGGGCGGGCGTGTCATGGGGCGTGACACATACGGGGTTGACCTCGGGCTCTGGATTCTTGTTGGGAAGGATGATTGCTTCTGTACGATGGTGGACATGCCCTATGTCATGCCCGTATAGGGGGGCGTGACATGCACGTCTCATCGATATCATTGGTCATAAATCCGTCAGTCTTGGAAAAAGTTGGAACACGACAAGACACACGCTCGGGGTCACGCCCGTGTTGGGAGGTATGACAGTACAATTGGCATGCTGAGGCTAAAAAGCATTAAATGCGGCGACAGTCTTCGGGCAGAGGGTGACACGCCCTGTGTCACGCCCTAGGACACGCCCCAGGAGGGCGTGTTAGGGGGGAGTGATAGCAGTATTTCCAGTTATTTAGTCTCTGTCAGCAAGCTTCCTCGGGATCAGATCACACACCCTGTGACACGCCCGGGGAGGACGTGTCAGGGGGCGTGATAGGTCAATTTGGCTGAAATTTCAGGAAACCTGCAAAAAGACAAAAACTTTAGCAGCAAAAATATATATAAAAGAAAGATAAAAAATAAGCTTACAAGACACGATTAGCGTGTTAAAAACTAGAAAATACCGTAATAGTTTAAACTACAAAACGTACTATCAAATTCCCCAAAGCTTAAGATTTGCTTGCCTCCAAGCAAAAATATAAAAACTAGATAACCATAAAATAAGACTAATCAAAATGTTCTAATTATACCTACACAAGTTCTATGTGAAATTCTAAGTAGGGAAAAGGTGAAACGTAAATCTAAAACAATTATTTAGGTATGGTTTAACTTTTATAAAGTTTACTTAACAAAAATAAATCATCCAAAATTTTAACAAATTTCTTTAAATAAATTTAAGCAAAGCAATGAAAATGAAAAACGCATTGAGTAGTTACTAGATCCAAGGAACGCATTATAATTATATCAATTAAATAACAAAAATCTAAGTTTAAATCCAAACTAATACTGATTTACTTTTCTTCTTTTTTAGTTATTAAATAAAATTCAAAAGCAGGAATCAAAAGGACTTAATAGGCTCGAAACGTTTGGTTTAGGATTATGATTAGGAGTGGAATTCAAAGATAAACAATGAGGCTCAAAAATCACACTAAACCAAAACAAAGAGTTTCAAAATTTTCATTTTAAATAAAATATTTTTTTTTCTTTCTTTTTCTTCTTTTCCATTTTCTTTTTAAAAGTTAGGGTTAGATCTAATATACTCTAGAGGAGGGGGGGGGGGTGAATAGAGTATGTCTGTGTGTTGTTTTATTTTAAAATTTTTTTTCTTTAATAATATATTATCTTTACCTTTAACAACTATATCTAACTATCACAGATTAAAATAAATAAAAGATCACAGAATATCTAAAAAACACACCCACAGTAAGAATAGAAAAGATGGAGCAACCAGACGACACAAGAAATTTATAGTGGTTCCCCAACTGGGTACATCAACTCTTCTACCACACTTGGTAGGAATACACTACAGGTTTTAATCAGGTGACTGCCACCAATGAGCTTTTGATCAGGTGCTCAAAAACCAAACCTCAAGTCTGTTGGAAGGAGACTTGCAACCAGAATAATTTTGAAGGGAATTAAAACCCTGTACAGAGGTGGGAATAAGAGAGTGATGTAAGTCTTCTTTTCTCAAGTCAAAATGAGAAGACTGTGTGGATTCTTATTTGTTGTCAAAGCTCCCCCTGAGATCTTGAATAGTTAAGGAGTGGAAGCTTCGTTCAAGGGTGTAGGCCTTAAGCTTTTCAGAGATCCTTGACTGATTTGAATGTTGCTATCACTTGAGATCCCTGAAAATAAAGGGGGAGAGAAAGAAAGAAAGACTCTTGATGGTGATGATTGTTCTTTCTTCTTCTCTTGAGAGCAGTTGATTTTTTTGAGATTTGTTTTTCACTGTACTTCTGGACATTTTCTTTGCTGTGACTTAAGGAGATGATCAATCTCTGCTCTTCTGTGTGAGTTATTTTCTTGGCAGGGAGATGTATATTAGATCACTGCAACTTCATCAAATTCAAAAGAAATTCTACAATAAATGTTCATCCGAAATCTTGGGAACGATAAAACGGCAAGAATGTTGGCAATTATTCTATTCTATGTCTTTCCCGAGATATAAGCAATTAATTCTATGGAGGATGTTAGCAATCAATGCTGCAAGTAACGACTCTATTTCGAGAATATAAGTGCATTGATTTACAAGGGAATTAATAGCCTATAATAGTTAAAATGATGAGACAGAAAGAGAAAGAATAAATAACAAAATGTCTTACAGTTTTCTTCGACCTGAGATCAGCTTTCATCGACCTCTAATCAGCTTTCATCGACCTGATATTTCGTCGACCTCTGATAAGACTTCGTCGAACTGAGATCAGCTTTCGTCGACATGAGCTCTGTGAATCAACTGCTGTGCATAAACTTACTAATTATGCGCTCTATGTTCGTCGACCTGGGACTGTGAAGTTAGTCGACCTAAGAACTTGGTCAATCTGTTGGTGTTGAGTGATTAACACATCTGGCGTCGAGTGTTCTTTGTCTCTGAGTCAGCCTTGGCTTTGAGTGAATTATGGCACTGAGTGTTGAAGAGTTAGTCGATCTGAGAACGGAGTTCGTCGAGCTTAGCTCAGAGATTTTAGCTCTGAGTTAGTCGAGATGAGCACGACTATCGTCGACCTGAGATCGATGAACGTAGATCTCTTTCTCTAAATCTTGATTTTTCTAAGTCTTGAGTCTTTGGTAGTGTTGTAGGTTGGTCCTTTGATCTGTTGACTCTAAGAACATGGCCTAGACTTCAGAAACACATAAAATTTGACCCTTCTATACAACATGGGTCACAACTTAAGAAGAGAACCTAGCCCAAATCACCTAGGGGTTCCAATAATCTACCCTTATTTGGGTGAGGTTACTTCAAATAAATAAAACAACAAGACAAAGCTCACAAAACAAAATGAAGTAAACATAACATGAAAACTGAGATAACTGATAGAATAAATAAGCTATCAGTACCTTTATAAAGCTATGTACCCAGATTGTTCACAGAAAATACAGAAAATAAACAGTTTAAATGTTCTTGTGAAGGTCAGAAGACTTAGCAAATATGATTTTCCTATTTCAGTCTTGAGCTTGTCTCATAGTCATAGTCATGTCAGCATCTCCAAGAGTCTGTTGAGAGGTGGTTCTTGGAACCACAGCTTCAGGATGTAGACACATATATTCCTCAACATTGAACAGCTTCCCTACATGGTATCTTTCAAACTCTTTCATTCTGTAGTTTGACATGGTAGAGAATTGAGATGAATCTTGGCCTTTTTCTCTGGCTTGCTTGATTTGAGAAAGATCCACAGATTCCTTGAATCTAGCCATTCTTGTAGTTGGACTAGCTTCAGGATCATAAGCTGGAGTTGGAAGTTCTTCTTGGCTATTAGCTTTGCCAGGAGATGGAGGAGGGGAAAATGTTGGCTCAAAAATAAACTGTTGAACTGACTGATGTCTCTGTTTATGTTGGCTGTCTCCATAAGAATGAGAGGGTCTTCCCTGTCTTTGATAAGTTTTAGTGAGAGTAGGTTTTGTGAATCCTTCTGAGCTCTAAGACAAGATTCCTGAGGCACCTGCAGCTGGAAGAGGAAGAGGGGAGGAGGATCTCTTCTGAACCTTTGTGGGGGAGGAGAATACCTCCTACTTTTCTTCGTTGCTTTCTATTTATTTTTAGATAGCCACATCCATGCTGGCATACCCTTGTATGGAGTTATGTTTTGTAGGATGTAATATGGTGTATCAATTGTATTTCCAGGTTTGGGAGCAGGTGGAGGTGGATCTTTCCTTTTCTTTGAGGCTTGCTTCCTCTTAGGAACATCATCAGAATCATCATCATCATCATCAGATTGTTGTTGAGGATTGTAATACATTTCATCAATCTGACTGATCAGATGCTTGGGTATTTCTTTGCTGGATGGAGTGGGAACAACTTCAACTTCAGCTGCTTCAGCTTCCACAGCAATGTTCTGATTGATTAGATCATCCAAACAATGAATAGGACTATCATCTATGATATAAGTTGGCCTAGGAGGGCTAGATCTTTGTTCATATAATACTGCTGGAAGAGCTATCAGACTTTCCTTTATATAGGCTAACACTTCTGAACTTGCAGGTGAGGTGTAACATACTATTGCTCTGGATGATTGAGTGGGAGAGGAGAGGATGAACTAATTATAGGCTCCAAAAATTTTCAGCAGATTATGTAGATTTACTTTAGATTTAATGAAGTAGACTCTTCCAGGCAGAACTTCTGGCAAGCTGGTCTCTTGAGCATTGGATACTATAATATTTGTACACTGATAATCTACATCTGCTCCTGAGTCAGTTGTCTCTATATCAGCTGATTCCAAATCAGTATCAAGAAACTGTAGAAAATCTGGTTCCATATCAACATTTGGTCCTGCTGCTGCTGCTAGTGCTGCTGTTGGTGCTGTTATTGCTACTACATCACTAAGTATAGTATCACCATTTGTTCCTGTTGCTGCTGCTGGTACTGCTATTTCTACTTCATCATTAAGTATCTCCCCCTGCCTAGTTTTAGTATGTACTGAAGCCAGGCCCCTAGATGAAGAGAGGGTAGAGGTGAGGGTATAGATTTGAGCAGAAAGAGAGGATATGGAGATAGACATAGGTGAAATAGCCTCTGCAATGATGGTTTGGAGGATAGGCTTGAGGAGCTCAATAAGTGGTTGGATGATAGAGGAATTCAAAGATGTGGAGTAAGATGTTTGGGCAGGAGTTTGTTGAGAAGGTATAGAGGTAGTGATGATAGTTGCTGGAGGAGATGGTTGATTGGAGGTTTCTGGAAGGGGGTCCTGTTGAGGGGATTGTTGAGGAGAAGGAGTGTTCAAGGAAGATGATAGTAGATTGAAGGATGGGATTGAAGAGAGAGTGGAGAGGGGGATATCAGCAAGATGAAATGGAAAAGGAGATTGGGGAGGAGTAGGGATGGGTGTATCAGCCCTAGGAGAGGGAGAATTGGATGGAATATGTGTAGGGGAAGAAGGAATTGGAGATGCTGGTGGTGTAAGGGTATGTATTAGAATGGAAGTGGAGGCTGGGGTTTGTTAAACTTGAGGCTGAGATGGAGATTAAGAATCAGGAGGAGGTGGAGGGATGGATGGAATCTCTACAAAGGGGTGAGGAGTGGCAGATGTAGCCCTTGTGCTTTCAGATGTTCTGGTGGAAGAGGAAGGAGCATTGGTTGGCTTTGTAATGGTCCTCTCCCACTTGCCAAAAAGTGCACAAGTAAGTCTCTTTGAGACATTAATGGATATGGTCGGGGAGACCAGGGATCCGGCAGCCTTTTCTTTGAGGAATATCCCTCGGATCCTTCCAAAGCATACCTCCTTTTTGTTCTTCTTATTTTTGATAAGATCAAACAAAACTTGAGCCCAGTTAATGGCTTTCTTGTTTACTATTGCACACATAACCAGGAATTGATGCCTGGTAATGTAATCATGTGCAGAGTGCTTTCCTAGCAACACTTTCACTACAATATCTGCAAGGAACTTATATTCAGCAGATAAATGCTTTTTAAGCAGTTTCTGTGGGGTTTCTCCTGAATAACCCATGAGGCTCAGCATTATATCAAACTCTTCAGTTTCAATTTCTAGTTCCTCCTCACCATTATGCAATCCAAATATTTCAGTTAAAACTGCGGGAGTGAGGGAGATGGCATTGCCAGTGATAGTCCCTGTCATTACGTTCTCCTCCGTGGTAGATGTATAGACCCATTCCCTGATCTCTGTTCCACAGATTTTGATGCGTGTTGATAGCAGAGTCTTGAGATGTTGGTCTTCTAGAATTTGCAGAATGTTCACAAACACAGGGTCAGAGTATTTGAAGGATTTGAAATCCAGATCGAATCATGTATCAAACTTCATCACTGCAAGAGAGCCTGCGGGAATCGCCATGAGAATACCTGCAAGAAAAGTCGAAGATCAAGAGCAAGAGAACTGAAAGCGCGGGACGGAGGTCGAAGAAAACCTAAATATAGTGTTTTCCTGAATATGAACCGACAGACTCTATTCCACGAGAAATGAATAGATCTTAGATCTGAGGTCGACGAAATAATTTGGACTTAAATGATTCATCGATCTCAGTCTGAAGGGTTGAATAAATTTCATCGATCTTCGTATGACGAACATTTTCTACAGTAGATTCGTCGATCTCCGTTCGACGAATATCTCACAAACTTCCCCCAGTTCGTCGATCTCCGTTCGACGAACTTTGAAAAATTCGTCGAGTGCAGACAGAAATTAAACTAATTCTTCTCCATTTATCATTCCAAGCTGATTTATGAAGAATACATGATTTCTTTCATCCAGAGGTTTGGTGAAGATATCAGCTCTTTGTAAATCAGTGTAGATATAGACAAGGTTAATTTTATTTTTGTCTACACACTCTAATAAAATGATGCCTAATGTCTATTTGCTTAGTTATGTTGTGATGAACTGGATTTTGCTCTATGGCTATAGCACTTGTGTTATCACATAGTAATGTTGAATTATTTAAGTTGAGACCATAGTCCAGTAGTTGGTTTTGAATCCACAGCATTTGGGAATAGCAACTGTCAGCTGCAATATATTCTGCTTCAGTAGTTGATGTATACACAGATGATTGCTTCTTGCAAAACCAAGACACTAATCTCATACCAAGGAACTGACAAGTTCCTGAAGTACTTTTTCTGTCCACTCTGCATCCAGCAAAGTCAGCATCTGAGTATCCAGTCAACTCAAACTCTGACTCAGTAGGATACCAGAGACCTAGACTTGGACAACCCTTTATATCTCAAAATTATTTTTAGAAAAACTAGATGAGATTCTTTAGGGTTTACATGGAACCTAGCACAAAGGCATGTAGCAAACATAATATCAGGTCTTCTTGCTGTAAGGTATAATAGGGACCCAACAATTCCCCTATATAGTTTCTGATCCACAGGTTTCCCATGTGCATCAGAGTCTAGTACAACATTTGTAGGCATGGGTGTTTTCTTTGCTGAGGCATCAGCCATCCCAAACTTCTTTATAAGTTCTTTGACATATTTAGCCTAGGAAATGAAGATGCCATCAGGGAGCATCTTCACTTGGAGACCAAGGAAGTAGGAAAGCTCACCCATGCTACTCATCTCAAATCTTGAATGCATTAAATCAGAAAATCTCTTGCATAATTTGGGATCAGTAGAGCCAAATATTAAATCATTTACATATATTTGTACTAACAGTATTTTATCATGATGCAATTTGGTAAACAAAGTCCTATCAATTATGCCTCTTGAAAAACCATGCTCTAATAGAAAGCTGGCTAGGGTCTCATACCAAGCTCTAGGAGCTTGCTTTAAAGCATAGAGAGCCTTGTGCAACTTAAACACAAAAGAGGGATGAGTTGAAGAAATAAAACAAGGAGGCTGTTCAATATTAACCTCTTCTTTAAGTTCCCCATTCAAGAAGGCACTTTTCACAACCATTTGATATACTTTGAACTTTTTGAATGAAGCATAGGCAAGAAATATCCTTATTGCTTCTAGCCTGGCAACTGGAGCAAAGGTTTGATCATAGTCAATCCCTTACTCTTGTGTATATCTTTGAGCAACAAGCCTAGACTTGTTCCTCACAATCACACCTTGGGCATCAAGCTTATTCTTGAATACCCATTGGGTTCCAATGACTGGGTAGTCTTTTGGTCTTGGAACCAAATCCCAAACCCTGCATCTCTCAATCTTATTGTGCTCTTCTTGCATTGCAATGATCCAGTGGGGATCTTGCTCTGCATTATATATGGATTGAGCCTCAATTTAAGAGAGGAAACAGGCATGCATCAAGTCCTGGTTAAGTTGATGCCTTGTTTTTACACCTACTATTATGTCTCCAATCACTTGGGATCTGGGATGATCCCTTAGTGTGACAAGATCAGCGGGTGGAGTTGGTTCAGCAATAACATTTTGGAAGGATTCCTCTTGTGGAATTACTTCTGTTATTGTGGAGGGTTCAACTGCATCCAGATTTTTTTCATCACTTTCTTCATTGGCTTGTTGAGGAGACTGGGATGTAAATTTCAATTCATCAAATTTCTCACACAAGTTGTATACCTACAGGAGCTTTCTGTTAGAAATTTCTTTCTTCTTGTAAAACATGTTAGTCTCATCAAATATAACATGCATGGATTCTTCTTTTTTCAATGTGGATTTATTAAAAACCCTATAAGCTTTGCTGACTCTGGAATATCCTAGAAAGATTCCCACTACAGCCTTTGCTTCAAACTTTCTAATGTGCTTTTTGTCATTGTTATGAATATAGCATACACAACCAAATACTTTAAAATAGTTAATTATTGGTTTCTTTCCTTTGAGCAATTCATAGGGGGTCTTATGTTTTAGTTTGTGTATAAAGCTTCTGTTCAGGACATAGTTTGCTGTGCTCACTGCCTCTCCCCAATAGGATAGGGGAATGTAAGCATCTGCAAGTAATGTGCCTGCAACTTCAATGAGTGTTCTATTTTTCCCTTCAGCTACCCATTTTGTTGAGGAGTTCTAGGAGCTGAGAAGCAGTGTCTTATACCTTCTTTCCTATAAAACTCTAGCGTAAGAAGAGATTCAAACTCAGTGCCATGATCACTTCTGATCAATGCAACATTAATAGAATACTCAATCTGTATGTTCTTGAGAAAATCTATAAGAACTTGAAAAGTATCTGACTTTGCTCTCAAAAAGAAAACCCAAGAGAATTTGGAGAAGTCATCTACAACCACTAAGGTATAGGACTTCCCTCCTAGGCTTTGTACAACAACATGGCCAAAAAAGTCCATATGTAGTAAGTACAAATTCCTAGGTGAATCACTATTATTAATGGATTTAAAACTAGATTTAGTTTGCTTGCCTAGTTGACAAGCCCTGCAGAGACCTTCCTTCATATAGGGGCCAGAAGGTAAATCTCTCACAAGGTTGTCCTTAGATAGCCTAGCAATGTTTTTTAGATTTACATGTCCTAATCTCTTATGCCATAAGTCATTTTGACTACTAACTAAGTTAAGCAGGCATATATCTGAAGTAATAGACTAGAAATTAACAAAATATATGTTTTCTTGTCTACTGCCAATTAAAACTGGTTTGTTTTCTCTTGAGGTAATAGTATAGGATTCAGAGTTGAATGATACCTGATAACCTTCATCACAGAGTTGGCTTATGGAGATGAGATTGTGCTTCAGTCCACTAATATATGCAACTTTCTTGAAAGTCACAGCTCCAATCCTGATTTTGCCATAGCCCTCTGTTTGGCCAAAATTTGAATCACCAAAGATGACCTTTGGTCCCAGCTTGGACTTATAGTCAATTAAGTTGTCCTTGCTGCCTGTCATGTGCTTGGAGAAGCCACTAACCAGATACTAGTGTTGATTATGTACTAGATAGGTCTTCATCTGCAAGTATAACACTTAGTTGTTCTTGACCCAGGTGACCTTGGGTCCTTGTTGATTTACATAGGAGTAGCTAGAAATATATGAGCATTCAGGTTGATCTTTATAGCCTAAAGGATGATACCTTCTAGGAGGTATGACCCACTGACTAAAAGGATTAAAGGATTTATTAGTTTTTAGATTACTCTTGTTATGAATTAGATCTGAAAAATTTGGGTCTGTTCGTCGACCTAAGATCGATGATCGGGATTGAGTTCTTCGATCTCTGCTCGAAGAATGGAAGTATCCATTCTCAGAGCCCCAAAAACATCGATCTCTGGTCGACGAACCATACTGGTTTCGTCGATCCTAATTCGAAGAATAGATTACATTATTATTTTTGTTCAGAGTTCGTCGTTCTAAGTTCGACGAACTATACCCATTTCGTCGTTCTGAGTTCGATAAAATTTGCTGAACATAGTTATGTTTTTTATTTTTCCTTTTCTGATTGGTTTTCTTAAATTATAACTGTTTAAGAACTTCATTAACCTTCTCTACCTATTCAGTATTTTTATTACCATTTTCAGAAATAAAACTTATGGGTTTTGAATGTTGATTTTTCTGAATAAGGATTGGTTCACTAGATGAGGCTCCTTATCCTAGTTTGTTATTACTGGATCTTGTATTGACTGTGCTAGTTATGTCTATCAGTTATAAACTTCTACTATTTAAGGTTTCTTTTAGTTCCTTAGCCTTACTTAATTACGATTTTAGGAACATTATTTGTTGATTAGCTAGGTCTAATTCTTCAGTTAATTTTTCATTATCAGCAATGACACTTTCTTGTTCTAATAGTTTTTACCTGAGAAGTTTGATTTCCTTCTCAGATCCTATTAGGTCTAAACATAATAGTTTAAATCCAGATTTGAATTCCTCTGATTCAAAATCATAAGAGACTAATACCTGATCCTTAGCTAATAAGAGCTCTTCATCTTCAGACTCATCAGCATTTGATCTGCTACTGCCTGCCTCAATAGCCATGAGGCAAACTTCTTTGGCCTTCTGCTCTTCTTCATCCTCACTGGAGCTGGAGGAGGTTGACTCTTCTTCAGTGTCACTCCATGACTCAGCAACAAAGCCCTTGTCCTTCTTTTTGTGCTTGCTTGAGGAAGGCTTGCTATAGTGACCCTTCCTTGAGTCACCCTCCTTTCTTCTATCCTTCTTCTGAACTTCTGGGCACTCAGATATGAAATGCCCAGGTTTCCTGCAACCAAAGCACACTACTTCTTTAGATGGTGTTTTGTCAAACCTTGGCTTGTCTTCATACTTGGATGGTTTCCTTCCGAAATATTTTCTAGCCATCTTAAAGAATCTCTTGGCAAAGAGACTCATCAATTCTTCATTCACAGGATTGACTTCAGAGTCTTCTGCAGCTTTGAAAGCTATGTTGTGCTCTTTCCTAGTTGGTGTAGGATTTCTTAACTTCAGGTACTGCTTCCCTTATTTTATCAGCCGCTCATAAAACTATAGCTTTCCTATTAGAACTTCAGTTGAGATCTATGTTGTGCTTCTGGCTTCTCTGATCAGCTTTCGTCGACCTGAGATTTCGTCGACCTCTAATCAGCTTTCATCGAACTGAGATCAGCTTTCGTCGACCTGAGCTCTGTGAATCAACTGCTATGCATAAACTGACTAATTCTGCACTCTATGTTCGTCGACCTGAGACTGTGAAGTTAGTCGACCTAAGAACTTGGTCAATCTGTTGGTGTTGAGTGAATAACACATCTAGTGTCGAATGTTCTTTGTCTCTGAGTCAGCCTTGGCTTTGAGTGAATTTTGGCTCTAAGTGTTGAAGAGTTAGTCGATCTGAGAACGGAGTTCATCGAGCTCAGCTCAGAGATTTTAGCTCTGAGTTAGTCGAGCTGAGCACGATTATCGTCGACCTGAGAACGACGAACGTAGATCTCTTTCTCTAAATCTTGATTTATCTAAGTCTTGAGTCTTTGGCAGTGTTGTAGGTTGGTCCTTTGAATTGTTGACTCTAAGAACATGGCCTAGACTTAAGAAACACATAAAATTTGACCCTTCTATACAACATGGGTCACAACCTAAGAAGAGAACCTAGCCCAAATCACCTAGGGGTTCCAACAATTTTTTTTCTTTTCCAAAATAAAGGCCATAATTAATTTTTCTTTTCATTTAGAATTGGCCAAACAAAAGTAAACACTTCTTTTGAGCATACTTTTTCAAAAACTTCTCCAAAAATATCACAAAATAACCTATGATAATCATGAAAATTTTTAAATTAAACTCAAAAAAGTTAGTTTGATTACATAGGTTGGAAAATTTCGTTTTGGTGAAGATGAAATGAAAAGTGGAGCTATCAATCTAAATTAGAAAAAGGCTCAAAAGCGGCTAACTAGGGGTAAATATTTTTTGGTTCACAGGAAAGCTCAAATGAAAATAAAAAAAGCCTAAATCATTTTTTTGCTTTTAAATTTATTTAAAACATAGTTTTGAAAATTTTCAAATAGCAAGTCCTAGATAATAAAAGAAGATTGATGAAATTATCGTGAAAATAGAAATAATAGGTGACTTGGATCATTCACATCTACTACGCTATTCAAAAGTTGACTTACAAAAATTATCCAAACATGAAAAGGAAAATAGCGGATGATGAATTTTTGAGAAAGTAAAGAAAATAAAGAACGAAAACCATAATGGAAATGCGAGTTTTAGAAAAAACGTTTTACGTTAACATGCTACCACGAATTAGAAACACAGCATGGCCAACATTTTACTTGTGAAACATAATTAAAAAAGGCGATTAGTAATATTTTAATTAATTAAGTTGTTTATATAAGATTTTTAGAAAACACAAAACAAAAACAATGGGTACTATTGAAATACCAAAAACATCTAAATAATTAAAGTAGTGACAAAAAACATATATTTTTTTAATTTTGAAATATTTTTGTATTTTTTTGGATTTTTAATATATTCATTTTTTTTTTGAATTCTGTAAAATATTCTCAAAAAGCAAAATATTCACACATAGGAAAAAAGGATGAAGTCCTCCCTAGAGCTTAAAATGGACATTGTCCTCAATGGAGAAAGGAGGTTAGAGAGAGAGAAAAAATTAAAGTACAGAATTGAAAAACAGGTACTTCCCCGATTTATTCGCTGTGAATGATGATTGATGTCGCTCCACTTGCACTTTGGATCTTCATGAAATGCCTTCTTTGGACTTCATGATGGATTCAACAGCGTTGGAACAGGTGATCGCAGAAGCTTCAGCTTGTCGAAGCCGTCTAGGGCAAAAATTGTAAAATAAAGAAAACAAAAAAAGATAGCTTGGGTTGCCTCCCAAGAGCGCCCTTTGTTTAAAATTTTATTTTGAGCTCGACGCAACAAAATAATTTTGTCCAAAATAATAATTAAAGCTTTTAACAAGAACAAAATAGTCTTAAGTTATAGTTCGTGCATCAGAAATTTAACATTGTTCAGATTGACATCATCATCACCAGAAAAATATAGTTTAAGACGCTGCCCACTTACTTTGAAATCACCCTTATCAGGGTGGGAAATTAAAACAGTACCATAAGGAATAACTTCTAATACAAAAAACGGCACAGACCATCGTGACTTAAATTTTACCGGAAATAAACGTAATAGACAATTATACAAAAGAACTTGGTCGCCCAGCTTAAAAGTTTTGGGTGCCTTAAGTGCTTGTCGTGAAAACGTTTCGCCTGCTCTTTATAAAATTTGTAGTTTTCATACGCGTAAGAGCGCCACTAGTCGATCTCGTTAAGCTTAAATTTTTTAAGGTCGCTGACAGAGTTGGGATCGAAATTTAAAAACCTTAAGGCCCAAAAAGCGCAGTGTTCTAATTCTACGGGTAAATTGCACAATTTTCCATAAACCAACCGATACGGCGTACATCCGATGTAGGTTTTGTATTCTTTTCGGTAGGCCCATACAGCATCGTCTAATTTGGCTGACAAGTCTTTCCTAGAAGTTGAAACAGTTTTTTATAAAATTCTTTTTATCTCTCTATTCACTACTTCGACTTGTCCGTTAGTTTGGGGTGGTAGCCAGTTGAAAGTTTATGCGTGACGCCATATTTAATAAGAATTTTAGAAAACTACGCGCTATAAAAATGAGAACTCGTATAGCTAATGATGGCTCGCGGCGTACAGAATCGAGAAAATATTTTTTTCAAAAATGTAACTATAACTCGGGCATCATTAGTAGGCAGAGCTTTGGCTTCAGCCCATCGAGAAATATATTCGAAGACAACTTAAATATATTTATTCCCGAAGTTAGAAGGAAGGGGGCCAATAAAATCAATTCCCCAGAGGTCAAAAACTTCGCACTCAAGGAAATAATTTTGCGGCATTTCATTTTTATTGGAAATTTTGCCCGACCATTGACAACTATCACACCTGCTTACAAAGGCTTGCACGTATTTAAACAGGCTAGGCTAGTAAAAACCCGCACAAAGCAACTTGTGGGCGGTGCGAGCAGCTTAATAGTGACCACCAGTCGGTCCTTCAAGCAATTATTTTAAAATATCTAATCCTTCGTCATAAGAAACACATCTCCTTATCACTTGGTTCACGTACATTCAGAGAAGATGAGGGTACTCCCAAAAATAGTTCTTCACCTCAGAAAAGAATTTCTTCTTTTGTTGAGAGAACTCTTTTGGGAGCACACGATCCACTAAATAGTTTGTGATGTGTGCGAACCAAGGAGAAGTAGATGTGTTAATTGAAAGCATCTTCTCATCTGGGAAGAAATCATTAAATGATTTTTCATCTAATTTTTCAATAAACGGATTATCCAATCGGGAGAGATGATCGGCAGGATAGATTCTCGGCTCCTCTCTTATCACGAATTTCTAAGTCAAACTCTTAGAGGAGTAAGACCCAGCGAATCAAGCGCGGCTTGGCATCCAATTTAGAAAGAAGATATTTGAGGGCCGAGTGGTCCGTAAAAACAATAATTATAGAAAGCGTAATATAAGCGCGAAATTTATCAAAAGCAAACACTACAGCTAGGAGCTCCTTCTCGGTCGTGGTGTAATTTTCCTGTGTAAATGTAGGCATTTTACTTGCGTAATAGATGGGGTGGAAGTTTTTAGATATGCGTTGACCTAATATGGCTCCCACCTCAAAACTACTCGCATCACACATAATTTCAAAGGGAAGGTCCTACACCAGAGCTATCATAATGGGGGCGTTAATTAACTTTTCTTTTATTAATTCAAAGGCAGACAGACAAACGTCATCAAAAATAAACGGGTCGCCTTTTTCTAAGAGCTGAGTAAGAGGTTTGGTGATTTTGGAGAAGTCCTTTATGTAATGACGGTAGAAACCAGCGTGTCCTAAGAAACTTCTTATAGCTTTGACGTTCATAGGCGGCGGTAGCTTCTCAATAACTTCTATCTTAGCAATATCTACCTCAATTCCTCTCGCAGAAATTTTATGACCCAAAACAAACCCTTTGCTCACCATAAAATGACATTTTTCCCAATTTAGGGCAAGGTTAGTTTCTTCGCATCATTCTAAGAGTTTTTCAAGGTTTTCTAAACAACTATCGAAGGCATCACCGAAGACAGAGAAATCATCCATGAATACCTCCATAATGCTTTCTACATACTTGTCGAAGATAGCGAGCATACACTGCTGGAATGTAGCGGGCACATTGCACAATCAAAACGGCATTCTTCGGTAGGCGAAGGTGCCAAAGGGACAAGTGAACGTAGTTTTCTCCTGGTCCTCGGGAGAGATGGGGATTTGAAACTACCCTGAGAGGCCATCAAGAAAACAATAAAAGCTATGGTTGGATAATCGTTCTAAAATTTGATCGATGAACGGCAAGGGAAAGTTATCCTTGCGGGTGGAGTCATTTAACTTATGCTAATCTATACACATTCGCCACCCGGTCACCGTCCGTGTCGGGATTAATTCATTATTCTCATTACTAACTACCATTATCCCTCCCTTCTTCGGCACTACCTAGACTGGGCTAACCCACTTACTATCATATATAGGATAGATAATTCATGCCTCTAACAATTTCGTAACATCGCCCTTTACGACTTCTTTCATGTTCGGATTTATACGGTGCTGAGGTTGGATTGAATTACATGAATTATCTTCCATTAGTATTTTGTGAGTGCAGAAAGATGGGCTTATGCCCTTGATATCAGAAATTTGCCAAGCAATAGCTCGGGATTGTTTACGTAAAAATAAAAGAAGTTTATCATTATGCGTATCTGTTAGGTAGGTCGAAACTATTATTAGTAGCTTGGAGTCCTTTTCTAAGAAAGCATATCTAAGATGTTTGGGTAGTTCCTTTAATTCTAGGGTAGGGGGTTCTTTATATGATGTTTTAGAAGTTCTTTATTTTTCAAAAACAATGTTTTCGTAGACTTTTTCTTTATACGGAAAATTTAAAGTGGTGGAGCTGGTGGCCATGGCGGCTTCTTGCAGCGATTCAGTTGGAAGAGTAGAGGAGGAATAAAAATCAGAAAATTCTTTTTCAAATTCAGAGAGGCGATAGGAGGATTCTTCACTTAGGTGCAACGATTCAGTTGGAAGAGTAGAGGAGGAACAAAAATCAAAAAATTCTTTTTCAAATTTAGAGAGGCAATAGGAGGATTCTTCACTTAGGGCATCTACGATAAAACAGGAGTCGTCATTTGCTCGGGTGTTCTTCATCGAGAGGGTGATAGAGAAAGTCACTTCGTCATCGCCTACTCGAAGGAAGTGCTTACCATTGCATACGTCAATGATAGCTCGGGAAGTGGCAAGCAAGGGTTGGCCAAGGATCAAGGGAACCTCGACATCTTCTTCGATGTCCTATATGACGAAGTCAACCGGGAAGTAGAACTTGTCGACTTTAATTAAGACATCCTCCATGATTCCTAATGGGTATTCGACATATCAGTCGGCAAGCTGGATACTCATGCGTGTGGGGTTTATGCTACCAATTCCTACCTTCTTAAACAATGAGAGGCGCATTAGGTTTATACTCGTACCTAAGTAAGCTAATGCGTGATTGACAAAAAGATCACAAAAGACACACGGAATAGAAAAACTACCCGGATCACTGATCTTCTTTGGTAAGCCATTTGTCAAGACCGCAGAGAACTCGACATCTAGCGTGACGTGCGACAAGTTCTCTAACTTTCTTTTAGTAGTCAGGAGGTACTTAAGGTACACAGCATACTTCGACGTCTGGGAGATCGCTTCGTGGAAGGGCAGATTTATGTGGATTTGCTTAAATATTTCTAGCAAGAAAAAGTATTGATCGTCCTGACATTACTTATTAAATTCGGAAGGGTATGGAGGGGTTGGATTATTTTTAAAGATGGGTGGTCGAGTGAGATCTTTTACAGACGTGGGGAGAGGAGTGATAACTTCTTCTTTAGTAGAGGGTGGAATTTTTAAAACTGTAGCGGAGCTTGCCTCAGGCTCTTTGCTAACCATACCGGAAACTTGCTTCCCACTCCGAATAGTTATAGATTTCGCTTTCTCACTCGGGTTGGGCTCGGTATTACAAGAAAGAGACCCGGCGGGTCGCTAAGAAATAATTTTTGCGAGTTGTCCTACTTGATTTAAAAGACTTTTAACGCTTCCGGTTAAGGTTCTTATAGTAGCGTCATTTGTGGTAATATATTTAAAAAGTAACTCCTCCAAGCTTGGAGGTTTTGGATAGTTTTGAAGAGGTGGGGTGGTGCAGAAAAATCATTTTGAGGTGGCGGTCACATCGCGTTCTAAGGGTTACTCCACGAAATATTTGGGTGGTCTCATAAAGCAGGATTATAACTAATCAGAAAAGCGAAACCCGGAGCATGAAAATTCGCCGCAGAAAAATTATTAAAAGCATTTCTAGGCATATTATTAACATAATCTAATTGTTCGGGAGTAGGAGTGTTAGATTCCCATACCTGAGAGGCGGAG
The DNA here is from genome assembly GCA_039513925.1 of Platanthera zijinensis. Taxonomy (NCBI): domain Eukaryota; kingdom Viridiplantae; phylum Streptophyta; class Magnoliopsida; order Asparagales; family Orchidaceae; genus Platanthera; species Platanthera zijinensis. The sequence continues at coordinate 32,840,605 of CM077091.1, read as the reverse complement.
ACAGCAGTCATCTCCGTAATTTTTTTACTTAATACTTCCACTTGCAGAGCTAGCTGGGAGACATTGTCTACTTCAAAGATACCTGCAGGTTTGTTTGGGCGGGACCTAGGCACATTCCACTAATTGGTGTTCATGGCCATGTCCTCGAAATGTTAAAGAGCTTCTTTCGGGGTTTTGTGGTTTAAAGTACCGCTAGAAGCTTTGTCTATCATTTGCTTTGTGTTTTGATTTAGCCCGTTATAAAATGTCCGCACTTGTAACCATACAGGTAGCGCGTGATGGGGGCATCATCTTAAGAGTTCTTTAAATATTTCCTAGGTTTCATACAAAGTTTCAGAATCAATTTGAAAAAAGGCAGAAATATAGTTCCTAAGTTTTGCGGTTTTGGCTGGCGGAAAATACTTCGCCATAAATTTTTTAGTTAGTTGATCCTAAGTGGTGATGCTCCCTCTTGGCAGAGTGTTCATCCACTATTTTACTTTAGTTCTAAGGGAGAAAGGAAATAATCTTAGCCTAATAGAATCATTTGTAACACCATTTATCTTGAAGGTGCCACAAATCTCAAGGAAGCTTGTTATATGTGCGTTCAGATCTTCATCTTGAAGTCTATCATATTGCATATACTGCTGCACAATTTGAATTATGCTAGGCTTTAGTTCAAAATTATTATTAGCTATAGCAGGGCACACTATACTGGATTCTGTTCCCTCTAGATTCGGTCATTCATAATAGGACATAGGCCTATGCACGACCTCCTCCACGTGGGTTCTTCCATTCTTAAAGTAGAAAGTGACTCTGAATCGTCACCCGGTATTTGGAAAGTAGGGCCTTGAAATCGCGATCTTCTCCGAAGAGTACGCTCAATTTCGTGTTCCAAGTCAAAAATAACCGACGGACTCTCGCGGGTCATGCACTAGAAGAAGAGAAGATAAAGAAAGAGAAATAAAAAAACTAGAAAAAGAGAAGCTAATTTTTTTTTTGAAATACATTTTTTTATGTTTTTACTCCCGAACATCCCAAGGGCTACCCAATGAAGGGTTCGCAAGGTACTAGACAAGATAGTGGAATTTAAAGCATATTGCATTTTTCGAGAGAGTTAGGTGGTGTAGGAAAATTGTGATGTGGGTTTCTATTAAGAGCGTTAATAATGTTTTTGATTTTTAATTTTTTAGAAGTACGGTGAGAAAGAGAAATGATAAAGTAATAGGTTCGTGTTTTCAAATAATCAACCAAAGTTGCTCCCCGGCAACGCCGCGAAAAACTTGGTGTCTACTAATCGTGAAGAGAGTAAAAACTGAACTAGCAATCCAACTCGGCAAGCATACCTATCGAACTGTAGTAAGAAGACACAAGTGTCGTATTAAAATCCAGGAACTATTGAATAAACCTACTCACACGAAAACTATTATCTTATCGAAGGATTGATTTAGGGTAAAAAGAAAGCTAAATGCACTAAAGGAAATATTACACTAAAAATAGAACTAATTGCAGTTAATTAAAGAGCTTCTAAAATGATTATAATGAAGGGTGGGAACAATAAAATGGAAAAGCACTCAATCAAGAATCACCTCGGCAAGAGTTGATTAAAAATGCGATAATAAACTCAAACTTAATAGGGTAGGTCCTTGACTGTGGAGGTTCCTAAATCTTGAACACGATTCTCTCGAAGTTATGCCCAACTGAGTTTAGGAAAGTCTGACCGACTCTCGTCTAAATCGGAGGACTAAAGCTCGCTTTACGCGTTGAACCCCAATATTGTATTTTACTCTAATCCGGGAGATTTTGACGTCTGTATTTCTCGAGGGGTGCGTACAACTCTGTTTACTCTTCAGTGTTCACTTCAAACTACGAGCCTCTCGGCTAGCTAAGAGTGAAAAAAGAAATAGAAATTATATATCGATAATATAATTCCAATCATGAAAAATCAAGAGTAAATCGAAGGCCTAAAACCCTAAAAAGAAAAGGTAAATTCAAAGCATCATAACTTAATCACTCGAACCTCGGATCATCAAGATCGAGTACAAGGAGGATTAGTTAATCATAGTGAAGTGGAGGAGGAGGGATGAGTAGAAATGTATAATAACACAAAGTAAACAAGGGGCACTTATATAAATAATGAAAGAGATCTACACTTGAAAAAAGAAATTACAATTGCATGGAATTGAAAACCTATTCTAGCCCTATAATTAGCAACTAGAGCAAGTGTAAAAATTACAACAAAAACTAATACAACATAAGCACTAAGCTAGGGTTAAGAAAAAACCAAAAATGAGAAAGAGAGAGAGAGAGGGAAGAACACTAAAAAGACAAGAAACAAAGGGGCAGCACCTCCCCCTATCAGCCCAAAACTGTTCTGGAATGCAAGGGGTGGGCTTGAATTTATACAATTTTCTATGGGTTGGTCACGCACTGTGACACGCCCTAGGGCGGGCATGTCAGGGGGCGTGTCACGTACGGGGTTGACCTCGGGCTCTGGATTCTGGCAGGAAGGATAATTGCCTCTGTACGATGGTGGAAACACCCTGGGTCACGCACGTATAGGGGGGCACACACGCACGTCACGTCAAAATCATTGGTCCGAAATTCGTTAATCTTGGAAAATGCTTGAACACCGCTAGGCACATGCTCGGGGTCACGCCTGTAAAATCCCATTTCCGGCTAGACCCCTAGGAGTCGGTTGGTCGTGACAGAACCCTAGGAAGCCCAAAAATTGAAATAAATCGACCGAGATTTCGGTTCACGGGTTGGTCACGCCCGTGACCGACCCGTCACGCCCGTGACCTAGGGCGTGACTCCTTCGACGATCGTCGATCTCAGGGAGACGATCGTCGGGCGCAGAATTTTCAACCCGGCCCTGTCACGCCCGTGACCAAGGTGTCACGCTCGTGACCTAGGGCGTGACCACCCTTCGACGACCGTCGATCTCAGTTCGACGATCGTCGACCTCAGAATTTGCCATTCGGGCATGTCATGCCCGTGACCAAGGTGTCACGCCCGTGACCTAGGGTGTGACCACCCTTCGACGACCGTCGATCTCAGTTCGACGATCGTCGACCTCAGAATTTGCCATTCGGGCATGTCACGCCCGTGACCAAGGTGTCACGCCTGTGACCTAGGGCGTGACCACCCTTCGACGACCGTCGATCTCAGTTCGACGATCGTCGACCTCAGAATTTGCCATTCGGGCATGTCACGCCCGTGACCAAGGTGTCATGCCCGTGACCTAGGGCGTGACCACCCTTCGACGACCGTCGATCTCAGTTCGACGATCGTCGACCCCATAATTGGCCACCCGGGCCTGTCACGCCCATGACCTATGTGTCACGCCCGTGACATTGACCGAAACGACGGTTCAGGCCCGAAATTATTCTAACACGTGTGGTAATAAATACTGGTGTGGGAAGTTACACCAGGAGTAATTACGGGCCGTTTTTCCTTCTGTAATTATATAATAAAGGAGGAAGTGTTGGTCCAATAGGAATCGCCACCTGGCAAACACCTATTCATCTTCCACCATTTCTTATCCCTTCACTGTAACCGAAAGGTTATTAAGAGGAGCTTTCATGATAATTAAGGCTTTACCCTTTCACCTCCCCACTTACTAACTGATAAAAGAACCCTTAGAGCAAGATGAGAAGGTTACACTCTTGACCAAACAGACTCAGATCTTTGTACCTTGCTGCAAGAGAAGTTCAGCAATGCCATCACCGCGCTATGGCACCCGTCGTTCATCTCGCCTCCAAACCGCGAACAAGGTCCTCCTCTGCTTCTTCTTTCATGGTAGATCTTAGGATTCTTAGAAAGGAGGTTCGTGCTCAACGGAACCGGACCTATCTCTCATTTTCATGAAAAACCATGAAAAAATGTATTTTTGAGTTCGCCGGAAACCTCCACCTCCGGCGGCCAAACCACAGTCGACCGATAGCCATCGCCTCAACGGAGATGGTGGTGGTGGTGGCCGGCCAGGGAAGTGACCGGACGACCGGTGATGGATCGCGAAAGAGCTACAGGATATATGAGTTTCTGTGTTCTGGTTTTTCGGGTTCTGTAGAAGATGAACAGTAAAAGCTGTTTATAATATATAAATTATGTAAATAATTTGTATGGAAAATATAATTAGATGAGCACATTTTGATGCTGCAAAACGAGGCACTTAGAGGCCGCTTTAGAAAAATGACCAGTCAAAAAAGTTGTAGCCCTTTGAGTCTAGTTTAATTTAAAATTGATTTCAACCAGTCTGGGTAAGCGGTTCGACCGCAGCACCCGTTTTAGTGGGGGCTGTACCTAGAGTTGGGCAGAAATTAAAATGGAGGCCCACTCTTCGTCCCTTGTCCAATTGACCTGAAATTTGGGCAGGGGGTTAACCTTAGCTATTACTAAAGGCATACCAAAAATGGGAATTTTTGGAGATACTTTGCCTAAAGTTTTTGTTTTAATTTAATTAAGTTAGAGAAATTTATTTAAGTGGTCAAATGACCTCCAAACCCTCCCAAATTTTGGAGAGTGGTCCCTGGCTATAAAACCTAGATCTGTACAAAATTCCAACTAGTTTGGAGGAGTTTTGGGTAGGAAATCTTCTACCCTTAACTAGGCATTAGTGAGACATCTGTTAGTAAAAAGTGCACTAAGAGTTTGGAAAGGTCAAGTCACCTCTACTGAGGCTGATATCTTGACCACTGACTTGTAAGGGTTATTATAACCCACTTGGAGAAAATGGTGTGGTTTAGTGTTGGTTTACCCTAGGATCCAAACTCAAACCCTAGATGGAGGGTTTTGAGAGTTGTGAAGGATATGGGGGCAATTGCTCTTGTATTACCTTGAAACTCTGTAGAGTTGACAAAGGAAAAATAAGAATTGTCTGGATGGAATCTTGGAGAATTTGGAGGCAAGTAGATACCTTAAAACCCTAACCTTAGTTTTAGGGTAAAATATCAAATAGGTAAAACGAGTCACTAAACCTTACTTAAAAGCTGTGAAATTCGGGTAGAGTGAGTTTTGGATCAGGTAGAACTTATAGCAATTTTTTTGGAATTTCATGTTGATTATTGCTAGCACTTCATTTGTAAAGCTTGCTATGGCCTTAAATGATGTTTTAATTATTTAGAAATTTTTGTTCATTGAAACCTCATGAAATCTTCGAGGTAAATGTTTTAGGTCAGAATAGTTGCCCCTGAATTTTTGTATGATTTTTAGTTGAGTAATTCTAGTACTTCATTCACAGATGTTAGAAAGGGGTTTTATGGTTTAAAAATTAATTATGGATAATATACTTGTTGGAAAATTATGAAACCTCGCCAATGTTATTTTGAATGTCTTATCTGCTTAGTATAATTAATTTACAATTTTTGGATGGATACTTTCTGTACTTGATTCATAAATAACAAAAGATTGAGATTATTTCTAAAATAGTTTTAGTGCTCTTTTGATGATAAAAAAATTGTGATACCGTGGATTTACCATATTGGGATAACATAACTTTTATAGTAAAATTTCTGGACATCTTGCATGATTACTTAGGGTAGTTCATGTTCAAACCGGTAACCCTTGGGTCTTTCGAGGAAATTAATTAAACATCAGATAAATTAGGAAAATTACCACTTTCTGGATTTAGGCTAGTTATATCATGATAAGTCTCCAGTAAATAATTTAGGGCATTTGGATGAGTATTGGATCATTGCATAGCCGGTTCGACATATAGTCTAGGTCGGTCTGCATATAACAAATTTGTGAAATGCAATATGACATGATCTGAGGAAGTCATTGGACTTAATCATTTTGTCTGGGAGGACAATTTTGGATGATATCACGATAGGATGATATGAAGAGTAGTGAGAAGTGGTGATAGTTAGAGTTAAGGGGTGCTCGGGTTCGACGAAAGATCATCTTCCCCGAAGAGTGGAAGGTTTAAAATCACCCTAGGATAGTCTATCGTAATATGAGAAGGGAATCGGGTTAAGGGAGATCAACCAATAACAATAAGTGCCTTGCGAAAGGGAACTTCGGGCCTTAATGCCGCCGTCTTGGTTCCTAGTGCCCCTTGAGAGCCCTTCACGGGGAATACCGGGGGCAGTCCTGGGCTAACGTAAACTGTAATAACAACCGACAAGAGTAACTTAGTAACTAGGGCTGCACCCTTCACAAACACTGTTGGCACAGGAAGATTGATGAGAGCTTCGGCTCGGTTGGTTAAGAGACGGACGGGATGGTCCGGGGAGCTTCGACTCGGTTGGTTTGGAGACGGACGTTTTGGTCCGGGTAGCCTCGGCTCGGCTTTTGTGTGTTTACGATTAAACTTGCATGTGCATAAAAGGAATGAAAATTAAGGTGGTGGGTCTTCGGTATTGGAGGGTCGATGCACCGACGCCAATACGCTGACTCGGCAAGTGTGGTTAGCACTTTGCCAACAGAAGTCCAGTGCGCCAGCCGGCAAGAGTACGCAGGCGTCCGCTTAGTGCAAAAAGCGTTGAGGCGTACGATAGGTCTGACCGGTAGTGCTTTACTGGTTTAGAGGTGGGCGAGGCCCAACCCACCGCTTCTGTCTGCCACTACGGAGGTATCGTGGGAGGTAACGGCTCCGAAAGGGGGAACTAAAGGTCTGTGTGCACAGAGTCGGGTGTGTGAGTTGCACTTGCATGTTTCTTCATACCCACTTGAATGTCATAGCATAATCGATTCATTTAACCCTGACACCTAAAGTATAAGTGGTATGGGACGCTTATACATTAGGACCTACAAAACGACCCCTTGGTCTATAAGCTTGTGTGGGCAAGTTTAGAAATCAAAGGTTAATTTCAATATATATAGACATGCTGTTGTTTGATAACCGACACCCCAACGTATAAGTGGTATGGGACACTGTATACGATGGGAGCCTTACAGAAGATCCCTTGGCTTACGCGCTTTCGCACATAAGTTAAGGTTACCTTTCTTACTTTCTGTTTCTGTCATATATTTATAGAATTGCTAGATTAGTTCCGCTGTCATTTGTTTCTTGATTAATATTCCACCTTCATGTCCTTCCCTTTCTTCCTCTCCGCTCGGTACTTAGGAGCCATGGGGAAGGGGTAGGGGATGATAGGGCTTAGTCTTTATGACTAACGATTTTCGAACCGCATCATTTAGGGATCGTGAGCCCAGCATGGAGGAGCGGCCCCAGAGACCGGTGCGCTTGGAGATGGGGCAGTCTAGCTCCGTAGTTCATACAGCTGGGACCGTGAGTCTCGACCCTGAGTAGTTTCTATTTTAGCTTCCACATGAGAGATTGTAGTGAGGACATGATGTATCGGGCATAAGCCCGCATTTATAGTACTCTGATTATTGTTATTCTGTGGACACTCCCTTCGTGGAGTTTTTATTTTATATATGTGATTTACTTTCAGTGGACTTGCTCTTACATCAATTATTGTGCTACCTTTCTGTGATCGAATTGGCCAGCAGAATCGGCGCCTTGTGGTGATGACCCTTCAGGACGTGAAGGTGTCACCGCAAAGCGGCGACTCTGGGCCTAAGACCACGAGTTTTAAAATGAAAAAAAGGGGGTCTTACAAGTGGTATCAGAGGAAAAACATCGATCAGAAGAAAGTAGCAGTCCACAAACCCTGGGTCACCCCCGCGCGAGTTTAGTTTGAGGACAAACTAAGCAGCGGAAGTAGTGGTGTGCCCATATGGGGATCACATATAAATTGTCCACCTTTATGTAATATTTGAACGTTTTCTCAGCATGTGTTTTTGTTACGCAACCTCCAGCACAGCCTACGCCACGAGGTGGAGTTCAATAGGCTCAGGATGTTGCACCACCCCCACCGGTCCCCACTCCTTTCCTTCAGTCAGACATGGGACAGACTCTGACTACCATCTTAGAGGCTTTTAGGGCCCAGTATGTTCCGGTCCCGCAGCCAAATCCGGGGACCAACTGGCTGAGCATCTTCCAGGGTCTTTCTCCCCCGTCCTATTTGGGGACAGAGTCGACAGTTCGGACAGAAGAGTGGTTGGATATCATGTACGAGATGCTGACTGAGATACTGTCCCTGGGAGGAGAGTGTGGCTCTAGTTGTCTCTTGCCTGGAGTCCCATGCAAAGAGGTGGTGGAAGACGCTGTTGGACACGACATTTGCAGATAGGGAGGTTGCGGAGGTTACCTAGGAGGAGTTCAGGGCCGCACTGCTGGAGCATTTCGTTCCACAGTCGGCCAAGGATGAGTTTGAGGAGCAGTTTTTACAGCTGAAGCAGGGCACCCGTACGGTGGTGGAGTACCATCGGGAGTTTGACCATCTGGCTCGATACGTAGATTCCTACCAGCTGGACGAAGCAGGGTATATCAGGAGGTTCTATAAGGGCCTACGAGAGGACTTGAGGAAGGCTTTGTTGTTTGTATCTGACGGGCCTATCTCCCGAATTTTGGAGATGGCAAAAAGGATTGAGGCAGATTCACACCACCCGGGGCCGGAAGCGGCCAGCAGAGGATCAGGGACGGAGAGGTAGAAATGACCAGCGGCGAGGTGCTATACCAGAGGGGAGGAGGACAGAGGACCAGCCTCGTCATGACATGAGGCAGGAGCCGAGGGAACAGGTGATTTTAGCCCCTCAACCTCTTCGGATGCAGGAGATGCCGAAACCCGGGAGAATGGCGTATCCCCCACCAGAGTGCTTCCTTTGTCATCAGATTGGGCACCATTCGGAGGAACTGCCCCATGAGTGGGGCACCACCTCCAGCACCACAGGGCGGCCCCCCAGCTCAGCATTACGGAGGCCGAGGATGCGGCCGCGGTCGTGGATACCAGGAGGAGACCGTAGAAAGGGAAGAGAGGTAGGTATATGCTTTGGACCTTACGCAGCCACGGAATCCGGAGCATTACGATGCCGAGGATGCGGCGCGGTCGTGGAAAA